>JABXWE010023632.1:0-26114 GCA_014611495.1 Limonius californicus | reverse complement strand
CGAGAACTTTAATGTTGCACGTATCTGCCGATAAGTGACTGACTGCCACTTGATTATGTAAAGATTAATATTGAGTTGACGCTCTAGTTGCTCTTCTGGAAGTACTGTTAAAAATGATAAATTTCGTAAATACTACATTTGACAACAGTGCAAGGCCATGGTATTGTGATGAAAAGTAGAAAATTTGTTTTTCGACATTTGTCAAAATGATAAAAACGTAATTTTTGGACATCTCGATTTTGCTTCATGTAATGTCGGCCTACTAATTAAATTCTCCATAAATGCAGACATCGTCAACGTTGCCAAGTATAATATTCTTTAAGTGTCTCATGTGAGGAAACTAAGCACTATAGGAAGTTCGTGTTAGTGTTTTTGAGGACTGTATTTCTTACAGAAGAGTGCTACCTGAAGCTTTTAAGGTATTTAAAGGACACCCTGTATGTATAAGTTTTTAATTTAAAACCTGTTCTTTTTCTACTTTTCCGAATTATATACTTTTGTTAATTAACCAAGTCTGCAAATTAAAAAGTAATTATCGTTTATACATGATTTTATGCCTTTTCCTTTGGTACTATCGACAACACATCACGCCTAACACCACCAGTATAAACTGAACTCTGACTACTATGGCGCGCATTCTTCCTGCGGCCGGTACAAAGTCCAAAGTGTTACGCTTGACGTGCGGTCGACTGTACTATACACACAAATATGTATTCAAAGAGATTTGTCTCAATACTTGAAAAATCAATTTTTACCATCTTTTCGTTTTTTCGAGATTGTGAGTGAACTATTAGTCTCACAGACTTCGTTCTGTGCTTTAATGAAAGCAAATTAAACGTACTACAACTTTACTTTGAATGACTTTTCTCATAGGGCGAGCGATTTTGCCAATATTTTGCTCCGAAGGGGAGCAAAACTTAAAATTGTCAATTTTCGGGAAAAATGGACCATCATCGAAGGGCCACAGCTTGGGCCCTATAGGGTTTATAGAGCTGCGGTTGGGCTTAAATTGCTGCAAATTTAATTAACTTTAAAAAGTACTAAGATTTGTTTGTCGCAAAACGCATAGTTTATGACTTTTAAAGCCAAATGTCAAAAAAGTCCCAATATATCGCAGTTTTTCGCGTGGTGCACAGCGAGCACAAGTTTTTCGAAGTTGCAAATATGGATTCACACTACCCTAAGTGGTCTATACAACATACCAAAAAATCAGAACTACATCATGCTTTGCGAATTTAATGTCGATTTCTACTGGGCTATATAGTTAGTTAGAACGTGAACTATCTTGTTTATTATGAATTGACTAAGAAAGCGATTGATAAAGACACACAACTATACCAATTTTAATTATACACAACTATTACAATGAAACACTTGCTAAACATGATCATTCGATATTTTTAAATAGACTGATTTGAAAATGTTAGTTTATAACTAACATTTTCACAGGTCATCTATTTTTCATTATAAATCTAATAGTCCAAATTGTCTATTTTCCGTATGACGTATTAATTTAGCTAGGAGTTCTATTAATACTTCGTATGCGTTTCGAATATAAGAAACAGTCAATTGATCACTTAATAACGTGTTAGAAGTAAACTAAATAAACATAAAAATGTTTTGATCACTAATTTATCGATCAAACTTATTCATTCCTGCAGACTATACAAAATAGTACATCTTACAAAACACACTGCATTATCTGGTTCCCCATAATCTTATAAATTTACTAGAGATTGTAGAAAACACTTACTTACTGTAGACCTCCAGATTGCCTAGTAACAATACTGGATAAACACAGAGAGTCTTTGCTGAACACCTAGCACTGGTGACAAACACACACCTGGAATAATATTGTCCAAGTATATGCCTCAACCACTGATCACTCAGATAACACTTTAATTAGGGATTTACAGAACCATTGCCGAGCATGCAGATCTACTAATAAATAGTGAGCACACAACTCACAGATTTAATAATAGCTTAGAAAGACGGTACTCTGGCAATAAATTATAAGCACACAGCTCTAACAATGAATTCGCCCCACACAGCACTTTATTTCGCCTAATGTTCTATCTACGATTATTCAATCATTTTACTACTACACCTCCTTCTTTTTACACTGTCTAATCACAATTATTTTTACGGCTTCAAAAATTCAATAACGACATCCTCTGAAAACCCATTGTGTATACCAATAATAATATTATTATAATAAAAATGGCAAGATAAATGGGCTGGAAAGCTTGTTATACCAGTACAACTATTTTTAAGTGATGCAACGAAGATAAAATTTTTTGAGCAATCTTCGGAATGTACACAAAATTGTCCATATTTTATAATAAACTATAGGAGTTACATTTACGGTTGAATATTAAATATTAGAATTGAAATTGTTAGAGATCGAAGGTTTGAAACACATATTCTGGGAATAGTAACATAAGTGATCTTCACATTCGGCAGCGAATTTTAAATTTAATCATTTATGGCTAGACTGAAACTTTTGCTGTATACTAAACGTGGTCCATGGCAACCCTTAAACAACCAACACATATTGCGTGTTAATATATCGCGGCAGCAATATATTACTGAGAGTATGGATGAATTATTACAATATAATTGCTTGTTATCGTTGTAAATATTGCAACTGATTGAAAATATAACATCTCTCCAATTTCATCGGCTAATTGTAATTACATGACATGAATAGTGTATCGAGTGTTTTTGAAAGGATTGCAGGTATTTAAACCCGTTGCAGTTTAGAGCAAATAACAGGCATTGACAGTTCTATATTTATTGATATTTTCATAGTACTGATTTACTCATTAACAATTCCTACCAACGAAACTCATATTTAACTACATTCTTTGTTGCAAAGTTAAAAATTAACAAAAGGTTTTAATACATACGTACGGCACTAGAACACATTCCCATATAGTTTGAAATGCAAACATGGAAAACTAGTTATAGATTTTATATTCAATTGTTTGTTAATTTATTTTAATATTTCAGTAAAAGCTTTATCACGATCCTGTCGTTGTAGCTAGTGGTGTAAATTATAGATAGAATCGTGTACTAATGCACACTCAAAATGAACGAGGCAGTAACAAGATACCTCAAGATAAGAAGATGACAGGAAAAGCTTATAATAAACGAGGTGTGCTCAGTTGAAACCCATCTTTGCTTTATAAAAAAATTATTCAACAATTTAATTACAATTAATTCCCGTCACAGTTAAGGCACCGATCCCATTGTTTTACTAACCGACGTATACCCTGCTCATAGAATTCTTGTGGCTGCTGATTGAAGAAGTTTCCACAACTATCTGTACTTCTGCATCAGACTCAAAATGCCGACCTCTTAACGCTTTCTTCAGCGGTCTAAAAATATGGAAATTGCAAGGCGATAGATCCGGGCTATAGGGTGGATACTCTAAAACCCTCCATTTTTTACCTTGAAGATGATCTTTTACCACATTAGTAACATGAGGCCTAGCATTGTCGTGTAGCAAAATGACCCCACGCGTAAGTTTTCCTGAACGTTTCCGTCTTATTGCCTAATGAAGCTTGTTCAAAGTTTCATTGTACAGATTTGCATTGACATTTACCCTAGGTTTCTTAAACTCTATCAACAAGGGTCCTTCATGGTCGAAAAAAATGTTAACATCACCTTGCTTGCAGAAGGTTGTGCTTTAAACTTCTTTGGTGGTCATGAACTTGAATGTTTCCGCTGCATCGACAATAACTTCCTGGATGGCTCGTAGTAATGGCACCAACTTTCGTCACTAGCAACTATTGACAGAAGAAAGTCATCACTATATTGCCTATAGTCTGTGACGTGTTGCAGAGATAAGCCATTTCACGAGAATTTTTGTTCATTAGACAAGAGACGAGGAATTCATCGCGGACAAACTTTGCTGTAACCCAGATTACGAACAATACTATGGTCAGATCCTATACTCGCACCAACAATTTCTGAAATTTCTCTAATTGAAATTCGACGATTTTCTCTAATAAGGCTTTCCAGTCTTCCACACATGCCATATTGTTTTCTGTTAATGCAGTACACTGTACATCTGGTAGCGGCTCATCCACAGTCCCCTCTTTTTCATTCTTAAATTATCGGCACCATTCCTTCACAGTTGGGTATGCAATACATGCATTTCCATACACTGCTTGCATTCGCGTATGAACCTGCAATGGCTGAACACCCTCAGTGCATAAAAATTGTAGAACCGCACGCTGCTTTAACGTGGACGGATTTTCAACAAACGCCATTTCGAAATCGAAGTTTTAAAAGTCAGGATCAAATTCAAACGCCAGAAACTTATTAATGTGTTGCTTACAAACACTACGTAGTACGTACTAACGTTAGCAAACGTCATTTGGATTACTTCTTTTGTTTCCAAGGCTAAGTTAATCAAAAATGGGTTTCAGTTGGACAAGCTTCGTATATAAACTTGGTTAATTCTACTTATAACAATTCTTAACTATTAAAATTATGTTGGGTAGAAATATCTAATAAAGGATGCAACAGTTACAAAAGTTTATTTTTCCAAATTCAAAAACCTTTTTTAATTAAATTTGAATAGATTCTTTGAGGCGATAGAAATTGCAGACCAGAAAATGGTTTTCTAGTCGCCTTTAAAACTCGATTTTCGCCACTGTAATATTTTTGAAAACTATAATATAACGCGTCGTTATCTAAAAATTTCTAATGGAATTAGAATAAACTTTAAGTTGTTAAATATAATCGCAGTGTATATGCTACCATTAAAGCGTATAATGCCGGAATTACATGAAATACTAGTTATTTCATAAAATACCGATCTACGGTAGTTAAATGAAACAATAGTTTTGTTATTTGATACTTTAACTAGTTATTCTATCAAGAAATCCAAAAAAACGCTTATGCTCAGCGGGATGTGGAATAAAAAGTCACGTCTTTACTAGACTAAAGGAATGTTTATGATGTCAGATAAATTAGTTATCTTCTTTTTGATACGAATCTGAGAGATTGTTACAATGATTTTTAATATATTTCAAAGAGCATTCATTATTGAATCTTACTTTCGAATGGCTTTCAAGTTAACGGAGAATGGATCTCGATTCCTCCTTGTTTTGTAGAATTCCGAGAGAGGTATCCCAATGAAATTATTACATACCGAAAATTTTATGCTTTGGTTAAGATTTTAGTCAGCAATTTTCGAGAAACTGGAAGTGTTGGAAGGAAAGAAGGTTCTGGTAGGCCAAAGAAGATACTACCTGCTTTAGTTGAAATTGTAAGACAACGAATTGACGAGGCTCTAAAAACACCAATTAGACATTTATGCCAGCAAGTTGATGATTTAAATTACGGTACATAACACAGAATATTGAGACAGCTCTACATCGGCATCCTTACTGATTTCCGTTCAAGAGCTTTTAGAACAGGATTATCCAAAAAGAGTTCAGTTTTGTCGTTGGTTTTTGGATAATCTCAACGATGAGCAGTTAAATTTAACTTTTTTACCGACGAAGCCTGGTTTTATTGTAATGGGTATGTTAATTCACAGCATATGCGGATTTGGAGAAGCGAGAATCCACACGTTACAATTATAGCTCCCCTTCATCCACAGAAAATAGGAGTCTGGGTTGGAATGAGTCGTCGTAGGTTAGTTGGGCCAATATTTTTCGAAGGCACGTTAACTGCAGCAAGGTACACGAACGAATTATTGCTACCTTTTTTAAATGAATTTCACGATGATCAACTACGGGATGGTTTTCTGCAACAGGATGGCGCAACGCAGCTGCAGATATAATTAATTTTTTACGCGAATATTTTGATAATCGAATCAATAGTAGGAATACTGCAACACCCTGGACCCGTCGCTCTTGTAGTATTACTGTTTTGGACTTTTTTCCATGGCCCTATTTGAAAAACACAATTTTTAAAACTCCAGTGAATGATTTAAACGAACTGAAACTTAGAATTGAAGAAAACTGTCAAGAAATTAACAACTCACCTCAATTATTACAAATATTTTGAAGATATGAGAAGACGAGTTTAGAAATGTTTGGAGAAAGAAGGCAGACATTTTCAACATTTGTTGTGATCATTACATTAGTTCAGGTTTATTCATTGCTTTTACTGTTGCTCAATAAAAGATTTCTGCTCCTAAAAATGACGTTTCATTATTATTTAATTCCAGCTAACACAACGTAACCTGAAATTGACATTATAAAAATTCCTTTAGTGTAGAAAAGACGTGATCTTTCATTCCACAGCCCGCTGGGCGTCAGCTTTTTTTGGATCTTTTGATATATATATATTACCTAGTTATTCTGTAAAATAACCTAGTTGTACAAAATAAAGTATGAAATAAATAGACAGGACGAAGATTAATTGAAGAATTATATAAGCTTCAGTAGTTAGTAATTAATAAAAAAATAAAAAAGTTGTCAAAAAAATTATTATTTTTTTAGAATAAACAAATTAATACATCTTCGGAATTAAATTTTTACGGAAGTAATAAAAAATAAATGTAACATTCTCGCATATAAAATAATTAAACAATATTCTTATCACAAACAGAAATATATTTAAATATACAGTTTTTTGTCAATAAGGAAGTTTATAATATTATTGCTATTTATTTGTGCATGGATCGCTACCATGATACTTAAAATTGCAGTGCAAATTATTATTTTTGCACAAACATTTTTCTGTTTCGCATTTTTTTATGCAAGCTCATTTTTTAAACCCTTGTCGTGTGCCGGTTGACAGAGCAGTTGCCACTGCCCGCAGGAATATCTCTTTGAAAGGAACTTCTTTAGCGGATATAAGTTTCTCATCGCAAAAACTAAACTGAGACATTACATATAGCTGTTTGATTATACCACTCCTTGTGCCCAATATATAACAATTATCATCAGTAACATCTAATATAATGCAAGTATAGACCTAGGATCTCCTCTTCCACGGTCTACGTCAAGAACTTTTACACGAACTGATGAACCAATAACCTCCGAGGGTTTTTTTTATATGAAGTAATCTTCATCTTTTTCGCTTGTTGACATAAACCTTCTTTAGCGTCATTACTTTCATTTATTAGCGACGTTTTTCTGTGGCACAATACACATCGTCGATTTTGATCCATTCCGTCTGCGTCTTCATTAAATATTTCTAATGCGCATCTAAAATGAACCGGTTTTAAACAGTCAGTGCAAAGCGAATAACTCTCTGAGCAGGTTTCTAAACAAATTACACATTTTGTTTCTTCAATTTCTTCACACTCTTCTCTATTATCGCTATCTTCACTTTTAAGATTTTCTTTATCGGTATATTCGTTTCTTCCGAATCTTTTTTCATGTTTTGCAGAAGTTTGCTTGAATCTTCTTCATCCTGTAATGAACCTATTATTTCTTTCACCAAAGAAGACGTTGCTAAACCAACTTTTGGATCTACACTAAACATTGTCTTTAAAGGTTTCTTTTGATACCAGAATAACAGGCACGTTTTTTCATAAACTGAACAAACTTCAAGCTTTTACAAAAATTTACGACCATTATCCGATTTTAGAATGCTAGGAGCTCCAAAAAGCAAAAATATTTCAAGAATACGACATGCAACTTCCTCGGTGCGTTTAGTTTCCAGAGACATTAACACAACGGATTTTGTAAGGTGGTCCTGATAGAGCATGGTGAATTTATAATTACCATCTTGATGAGATTGGAAATCAATCTAATCCACCTGACAGCGACTATATAAATGCTGAGAAAGTATTGGCTTTACTATCACTCTTTCCTGTTCACTCTTCTTCTTCTGCTAGCATACTTTGCAGTTTTCCAGAAAACTTTCTATCTATCCCTGTGTTATATTTTTATACTTTTTATTGAGTTCCTTAACCATAAGATCTCTTCCTCCATATCCTATTACAAGGTGGGTATCATAAAGCACATCAAATAATCAAATATATCATCTTTCGTAACGTAAAAGACTACTTCAGAGTTCATTTCTTTCATTGGTACAATTAATCTCTCAATGCCTCTTATTGCAAGTATATCGCAATCTTGCAACAACCAATAATCTCGGGGAACTTTCGTCTGACTTTCTTTGCCACGTTTCACATTTTTGATTAACCTCACATATTTATCGTTTGTTATTAACGCACTATTCGTTTTCGTTTCTTTTTTATTTATCAAGTCTGTAAACTTTTGATTCATTTTCCTTTTTATTTCATTTCCTTCCATGGTAATATCACTAAACAAGGTAACTATTATTGTGATATTTTACTTACACAGCGCCAGTTGAAATACTAATTAACGTGATTTTTGAGGTTAGGAATGTGGTATGACAGTTCATTACACACTTAAAATAGAGCGCAGTCGATATTCTATATAATAACTAGTTAAAGTATCAAATAACAAAACTATTCCATAATTTAACTACCGTAGATTGGTATTTTATGAAATAATTTATTTCGTGGAATATGGGATTACACGCTTTAACTATGATACCTATATAAAAAATTTTAGTATCTTAAACTCCCAAGTCTAGACGTCCGCGGGAATTAATAATATAAAGAAAATTTCACAGAGGAATTCTGTTTTTAACTAAAAAGTTTTCTCCTTGGAAGTTTTCGTTTGCTCAAAAAATTAAAGAAATTTTTAATTTAACTCTCGTAGGTCGTGATGCCCACAAAATGTAAATATAAAAAAATTTCCCTTTATAATCAAGTTCTAAAATTGTAATTAACCAGTTTCTACCGTTATGTTCTTCAAAATCGTACATGTTCGCATGTATGTAAATAAATTTCGAGTGTAAATCAACTCAAAATAATTTAATATTTATAATATTTAACCGTTTTCTTCTTTAAAACCATAGAAGCTTTATATATTAAATTCGTCGAAAAATCTGTTTTTAACCATTTCTAAGCTTCATTTCGACCACAAAATGTAAATATAATGAATTTTCAATTTACAATCCCATTCTATAGGAAAAGTATATGTTTTTAACAAAGAAGTATTAAAAAGAAAATTACGTCATGCACTTATTTGTAATACTAACGTTAGTTTCTTATTTAATTTAAGTAGGAATATGTGCTGTTGATTATGTGTACAGAGTCTCAAAAACTTGTATTAAGAACAGTCTCGTCTGTTTAGTATGCTGCCGTAAAACAACAATTATTACGAAACTGTAACTAATGGTGGCGACATCTCGGTCATATTCCCACAATAGTAAAATACCGATTATTTTACTACAGTTGGTCATATATCTGAGACAATTTTATTGATTATACTAGAACGGTGCCACTTTGCACAAAGCAACAAATTATCGTTCCCTTTGTGCATAAGTTTGTGCAACATTTTAAATATTTTGTATCATTTTTAGAAAATTTCAGTGTCCTAGTTGCCCATGTACTTTGACTTTTGACAACCATCTAAAAGATGATGAATTTTCGAGCCAACAAAGTAATATTTATTTTTCTACATAATCTCCATCTACACTAATGCATTTGCCACATGGATACTTCAGCTTTGAAATTTTGTAAAAAAATTGCTTCTTGAAAATCAAATCATACCAATAACTTCTTCGCCGCAGGAACACTCATACCAGGCCAGTGGGAAAGGGAGTAAATAGTAATCGGTAGGGATCAAATCGGGCTAATTAGTCCAAAATGTTGACCCCGGCATTATGCATGGCTCCCATTGTTACTTAACAAGTTACTTATACGTAAATTAGGCCATTGTCTTAAAGAAGCAAAACATGGGGCCCTGCTTTTCTCTTATTTTCTATCTAAATTTACTTAATACTTTTCTGTAATAGGTGCTCCTAATTTGTAAGTCATCAATGGGCAAAGTACCCCTTGTACCCCACAAAACTGATATCATGATCTTTCCAGCAGAGGACAAACCTTTGAATTTACGAGATCATGGATATCCAGAATACTTTGGATTATAATAATGGTACATCATAACATCACCCCTATTCATTTTGGGGATAAATTTTTATATGCATTTCATTTTTAGGAAAGTTTTGGACTACGTGATAGCTGATTTATTAAATACTAAATCAAGTGCTTTATTAATATCTTCAAATGTTCTTAAGATCTTAAACGACAATCTGCAACACTCTCTGTCATATTTAAATTCACAACACCAACTTTTAATTATACTATACTTAGCATAGTTTCAACCAAAGAATTTTTATGGCTTCGTGAATTTTTTTCGGTATCCAATTTTGTCTATTTTAGTAAAACTCGCAACAGTCTGTTACTGTTTTAATTTTGACATTTGGTATAGTATTGTTAAACTGGTGAAAGTTAACATTCACTCTAGATCAAGGGTCGGCAACCTTTTCGAGGGCGGACGTCAAGCGACACCTCTAAGAAAAGATTTTGTTATAAATTTAGCTGTGAAACCAGTGACGGTATCTTAAACTTTAAGTCAGGAAGTGCTATATTTTTCGATAAACAGAATCTTGAAACCGCTCCTGCGGGAAGTGCACTGGACCCGGGGTAGCGAGGCCACAGATGTGGTAACTCTCCATGCAGTATGCCAACTGGCATGGTGGCAGTTACTACCTTTCCGGTGAGTACCT
Organism: Limonius californicus; assembly: GCA_014611495.1. Classification (NCBI taxonomy): domain Eukaryota; kingdom Metazoa; phylum Arthropoda; class Insecta; order Coleoptera; family Elateridae; genus Limonius; species Limonius californicus. The sequence continues at coordinate 15,533 of JABXWE010023632.1, read as the reverse complement.
GCGAACTGTTGGGGTTGTGGTAGGTTTAAGTATACCACGCCACAGATTCACTATTATACAATCAGTTTTTGCAATTAGTGAAACCAATAGAAAGATCCAATCTAAATGCGCCAGCCGACAATTGACCCTCGAAGCAAACCCCTACAAAATCTTAAATTTTTGCTCATGTTAGTAAATTGCCTTTTACTTATGTTCCTCAATTTCATACTGGTTTATTTAAATAGTTTGATTTTAATAAAAACATGACCAAAAGTAGAATTTGTTGATTACTTTAGAAAGAAATCGAGAGGAAAAGTGGTAAAATAAATATACCACGTCCCAGATAGCGTGACAATTCTTGGACGTCCCGACTTAAGGATTAAGCGCCGCACGAAAGGCCCTAGAGACCCGCGGGCCGTCAGTTGTCGACCCCTGCTCTAGATATGTATATTAATGAAACGCAATATTAACTCCTTCTAAGTTAGGGGCGAAACATATGGATTTTCCCTCACAACTACATAAAACATTAAGATATTTCTATTAAAAGATAGTAAATACTACGAAAGATTGTATGAAACCATAAATAGATCAATACTCTTCGCCCGAAAAATTATAAAATATATTCTGTTTCCTAAATGTTAATTTCATGGGACCGCGGTGGTCGAGTGCGAGAACGCATTGACCACTCGAGGTCACAGTAAATGCAGTTGCTCCGTTGGGGCGATTGAATCCCGACTGGGGCGACCGCATTTGCTTAGTTAAGTTTAGGGTGCATGTTGCATGAATGTTTAGTATGTAAGGGACGCCCGCACCCCCCTGAAGTAATGCGAAAGCGGTTCCGGGGGGGGGGACGGTAGTATCAAAGTGAAAAAAAAAATTTCTTAATTGGATTGACAAATTCTTATACCTTTATAACACACTTTTTTGCTATTGTTTCTAACTCCAAGAAAGTTAGGCAGTTTCCATGTTCCAGTTATCATTGCAACAATTTATTCTTAAAAACAATATGAAAATTACGCCGGATTTTATTTTAGATATTGACAATGCCATCAATTTTAAAATCAGGATACTCAATTCGAAATGAAACTACCTCATTTCAAAACATAATCATCCTTTTGCATATATAAACATAAATTAAATTTTACGTCAAAGTTCAAGTTACGCTGTAACACTTACAAGTATTCATAATCTTTAATTAAAGACTCAAATACAATCCACATCCGTCTACTAGCTATAAAAGTTTTATATCAGACTGCCTGACAGAAGGTTCAATTAAACTTTACTACATTTTAAGGGTTTCTCAGTTATCAGGATAGTTGTAATCTGTTGATGAACACGAAGATAAAGGAATCTCTGAACATTTCGAAGGATATCGAATGGAATTTCATAAATGACGACATCTACTGTGCTCTACAAGGAGATCTAATGCGGCCTGTAACCCAAGCTAGTAATATCACTTGATTTTAAGCTTTTGTCCTGTTAATTCTGATTTAGAACTGTTACGTTTTAGTTGAAACTCTGCTCAACGAGACCGACATCAAAATAGTTGTCTACAACGGGGTTTTCGATTTCATTGTCAATACTGCAGGTACGTTTTTATTTGACTTTCTGAATGTTATTCGTTATATTATTTGAAATCGAACATATAAATGGAAATATTTAAAAGAGTAAATATGTTTGATTGATTACGTATGAGTAAGTGTGATCTTGAATTTCCTTGCACCAGAGAAGGAGAAATCTATATAACATGTATAGTAATACAGGATCGTGAACAAACTCTTATAGGAGGTGATTTCAGGACAAAACCCATAATAATGTTATGTCTGATCCCTTTCCCTTGCCGAGATACAGGGCGTTAAGCGGTCTCTGTAGATTGTATCGGAAATGTTAAAATCAAACACATTTTTTTTAATTACATTAAGCGGGACATCTTCAATTAAATAAAATAGTGTATCCCCGAAAATTCTACGTATCGGTTTGAATTTATTCGTTCAGGTATTATTTGTATTGGCAACAAGGTGTTATGAAAATTACCACCCTAAATATTTACATTGCTAAAAACCAGTTTGCCTATTGGCATGTGGATTCGCAACGCCCTGCTAAATTTCTTATGATCAGGATGGTGTTTATTGGATATCTTCTTTGATATTCCCTTACAACTTTTTGGGTATTGCCGCCACAAAAGCCATACAGAAAAATCATATCTGCATAGTCTCAAAAATTGACAAATTCTTACAGGACTTTCTCGAGGTCATTTGAAGACAGAAACGATAATAATTTTATGTCCAATCCTTTCTCCTTGCTGACATACGCGTCAAACGGTCGCTGTAGATTGAATTGGAAATTGTAGTATCACATAATTTTTGTTTTAATAAGCTAATAATTATAAGTAAATTTCCATAACCGTAGGCTGTTAGATACTTGGTGATAGTAATTATGTTTGCTGTCAAATTAAGAAAAATAGATGTTTGAGCATAATAAATGGTTTGTGTATTTATTTTTCTTAGATTGAAAACAAAGAAAATGACACTATTTTGTGTAATTGAAGATGTCTTGCTTAATGTAATACAACAAATGTGGTATCAACATGACCGCGCACCACCTCATCGAAGAAGGGAAGTAGTACACGGCTTAATAATCACTTTCCTGGCAAATGGATTGGTTGTGACGACCTTTTTCTTGGCTGCCACGATCACTAGACTTAAATCCTTTAGATTTCTATCTTTGTAGCCACATGAAGCAGCGTTGAAGTGGCAACACGAGAAGATTTGTTGGGTCGCATACACCGCTTCAAACATCATTAGAAATGATGAGAAAGGGTTTACTCCTGAGTATGTGAATCACGATGTGTAACAAATACATAACATATGCTATAGTCAGCGAATCAATATTTTAGATTGGGTAAATTACTTGAAGGAATATACACTATATATGCAATATATTACCAAAAAGCAGTCGATTTAATTTTTCTTTAGTTGAGTAACGTGGAAAATACACAGTGTTAAGAAGTCCTGTATTACTGTAGAAATTAAGGGAATTTAAAATTCACTTTCTTCAAATATTTTTCAGTCATTTATGTCTAGAATAAATCAAATAGATACTTCTGATTCTTCTACTTAATCACTATAAATCATACTGCAACAGCTTTGCAACTGTATATGAAATTTAAAAATCGATTGCATACCTTAAAACGACTGCAGTATCTGATTATATTCCCATGAATGAATGAATGAGGAAATGGAATCTCGATTATGAAAATCTGCTAAGAACGCCATATTTCCATCCCTTCCGTGGAATTTTAAAAAGTGCTTTAACCACTGGACCACACTGGCACCATGCCTTATTATACAGTGTGGAAATTAAGTAGCAGATAAATTTGTTAAAACCGTTAAGATTTGTGGTAGAGACAAAATCTAAAAGGGGTGTGTAGCGAATTAAATTACACCGCGTATGAAAAAGATATTTTTAATTTTTGAAAAAATGTTACGTCATTAATATTTTTTTAAATGACAACCTATTTCTTTAAATTTTTATTTCGGTAGAGTTATTTAACCTGTTTTCAAAAGTATAAAATTATGAAAACGCTACATTAAGAAAACATTCAAGAAAAACGACCTTAAAATTCAAATAGTAATCATGAGTGAAATTAACAATAAACCTAGTTAGCGGGGTACAACAAATAAAAAATTGTTTTAACGTTTACAACATCCTATCAAATTTTGTAAATAAATAGTTCAATTGACAAAATGCTGTAATTACTAAATCCAGAAAAATAGTAGAGTTATGAATTTGCACTTATATTAACAGCCAACTTTAAAATATTATAGACTGGCTGCATAATATTCCCTAATCAAGAAATAATTATAGACTATAATAAAAATACGCAGAGCTTGTGACGTACACGTTGATGTCGTACGCAACGGATGAATGTTGACCGTGCTTCTACCTTCAGTCGCTCGCTGTCCATCATCAGATGGGTATACGAGGGGGTATTTATAAGTACTTAGCCTACCATATAAAACGCCACAATATTTCAAAACAAATTTTTATTTATTCAACATAATCTCCTTTAAGACTTATACATTTAGCAGAACGTTCATAAAGTAACTCTAAGCCATTTAAAAAAAACTTTATCTTGATCTGCAAACCACTCCTCAACGGCACATATTGCTTCGTCATTTGTCGAAAATCTTTTACCTTTCAAATGTTTTTTGAGTTTTGGGAACAAATAATAGTCTGACGGTGCTAAATCCGCACAATAGGGCGGGTGGTCAACCAATTCACAACCAATTTCATCAATTTTTGCAGTGTAATCAACGACTTGTGAGCAGGAGCGTTGTCTTGCAAAAAGACGCGTTCCAAATAATCTATCAAAATTATCCCATCTTTGTCCCAGAAAACTGAAACACGATTCATGCCAACCGATTTTTGAACACTTTCCACTGTTTGGATTGATTTTTAGTCTCTGGGTCATAGTGATGGATCCACGTTTCGTCCATAGTAACAAGCCGATCCAAAAAGTTTGAGGAATCTTCTGCAAAACGGCGGTAGACTTCCTGTCAATGTTTTCCGGAGTGGTCATAGAAATTGGTCTTCCAGGACGGTGCTCATCTTTCACATCTGATCTTCCTCTTTTATACTCCGCAATCCAGCTTTTAATAGTGGCGTATGAAGGACACTGATCACCTAAGGTTTCTATAAAATCAGCAAAAATTTCTTTGCCCAATAACCCTTTCCAAAATAAATACTTAATAACTGACCGAAACTCGATTGTTTCAAATTCTATCTTTTTCTCAGACATGCTGTTTTCAAAAATTCACAGTTTGTTCACCGTTCAACTTATGAATGTCAAACTTTGACAACTTACTTATAAAACATCATAGTTGTAACCATAGCAACCACATTCTCTTTTCTTTACTAGAAACTTTTCAGGCTAACTAGATATCAATACCTCCTCGTATACAGATGGCTTGTTTTCATTTGTTAATTATTTTGTTGTAGATTGTTTACGAAAAATAAAGTACAGTTTTTCTTTCTTGGGAGGTGATTTTACACCAGAACTGTTCCGGAGAGTTCCGGCTTACTTTCACCTCTATTTAAATACTACACAACAATGAGAAATTTGTAAAAAAAGAGTTGAACAAAATTAAAAATTTTCCCATAACTGTGCCTCTCGACTGTTCATGTATTAACCTAAGTATAAAAACGATTTATTTGTAAAATCTAACCTACTTGAAGATATTTGAAAATAGCATCTTCAAGAATAAACTATTGAACACAAAAATATTTTAATCTTTTCAATTAAAGTAATCGTTACTAAGTCATTTAAGTCAGGTGAACTTCTTGGTCATCAATTATTTTTTATGAATTTATATACCAATGTTACTATTTTAACGAAATGATTTCCCTAGCCCTATTCCAACCATTCTCCTTTACCAGATCTTCGGATCAAGAACACCTTCTGTTAATCTTTTCAATGCAATTAAAATACAAGCTCGTGTATATTAACGTAGTAACCACAAAATAATTTATTTATGAAGGTACCGCAATGTGGCTGGATAATTTGAAATGGAGAGGGAGTTCAAAATGGCAAGACACGCAAAAACAGCCCTTGGAAATCGATATGGTTAACGAAGGCTACATTAAGCAAGTTGAAAATTTAGTGTTTTATACAGTTTTGAGAGCGGGACACAGTGTAAGTATAAAAAGTAACTAAAAGAGATGTATTGTGAATATCTTTTTACTTGACAGGTTCCAGTGGATAATATCGTAGCGATGGAAGAAATTCTGAACCGGGAGCTGCTGCAAGTTAAAAATGTATTATAAATAATAAAATAAGCACAAAGTTTTTAATTTAATTTAATAACATTTAAAAGCTAACGGGTCATAATAAAAGATTAACAATGACGCTGGAATACCTATTTACTTCCTTGTACACAATTAGTATTAAATAGCATGTACAGATTTATGCCACATTGACAGTACAGATAGCATAGCCTGTTGTGTAATTGTCTATTGATTTACACAATATTGTAATTGCATTTGACTAAGTCAGATTCAGTATTTCAATAATAATAATGGATTGACTGGACCAAGCCGCAGGACATAAATTGTGTTTGAAGAACACATTGCTGCATGATTTACTATACCTTGTTTTAAAAAGAATTGCTTCGGCTTAATTTTTGGTAAGTAAGTAAGTAAGTAAGTAATTTATTTGCAAATAATGCCAGTGGCGTACAAATTAATATCACATGTCCTAAAAAGATCCAAACATGACAAATTTCAAGATTCAAAATTCACATAAATACAGGTACAGTACTCAAAAATATAAAATTAACTTCAATCATTTACCTACATACAATACATTACATACAGCATAAAACCATGGGTGACTATAATACTAATAACTATACTAGGTACTTTAGGTATTTAGAAATTCGTCAAGCGTATAGAAAACGTTATCAGTTAAATACAACTTAAGCTCAGTTTTGAAGGGTTTTAAGTTATTTCTCATTTTAATGGATTCAGGAAGCTTTTGGCATTATCAACCCGTAACAAGGTATTTCTTGTATTATAGTTGTGAATATCGGAATTTTGCAGGAAATTATATTTGTTATTAAATACGAATAGTGAAGTTTCGTAGATAAATAAATTAAAAATTGTCATAATACTCTGTGCTTTGAATATAGGCCTACAACTGTCTCGACTATGCATTCCAGAGATGATTCTTAAAGCTTTTTTTTTTGTAATTTTAGAATATTTGATAGATAAATTGAGTATCCCCAATAAACTAACCCATATCTAAGTATAGATTCCAAATAAGCAAAGTATATGGTACGAAGAGTTGATGTATTACAAATGGGTTTAAGCCTGCGTAGGCAATAGATGGCTTTATTAATTTTTACGATAACTTCATCGGTGTGTTCTTTCCATTGAAAATGCCGATCAACAACTATTCCCACAAATTTCGTCGAATGTGCGCTATTTAAATTAATGTTATTTATGCGCATTATGTTCGAGAAGTCATCGGTATCTCTGTCACTTAGATATGGCATCAGACAAGTTTTATCAATATTCACTAGCAGATGGCTTGCATTGAACCAGTTTTGAATATCATAGAGTATTAGTTTTAGATTATCCAGTAGCTCTGCAATGTTCTTTCCATGAACATTTACGCTAGTGTCATCCGCGTTCATTGTTACAGCAGCTGCGCTTTTAATGCTGGTTGGGGGATCATTTACATACACAAGAAACAGTAGCGGCCCTAGAACTGAGCCTTGCGGTACTCCATAGTGAACGTTAGCAGGGGATGAGTAATATTTTTTTAGTGCTTTAAAGTATTCCTGATTTATATTCATATTTCTGTTACAATTTTGTAATTTTTACAGTTAATAAATACTGCTTAAATAAAACAGAAAATATGTAAAAGAGGAAGTTGCAGAAAATTTTGAATCTCTTAAAATCATAATGTTCCTAAAACATTGATTTGACTTCTTTAAACGCAACTCAAATGTACAATATTATATGAACAAATGTAACAGTAACTACTGAAGGGTGCATAATAATTTATTATTTTGAATGCACTTTAGTTAATTGCCGTCTTATTCTTACCGTAAGAGCACGGCCGGTATTACGTTATAGATGTGAAAATAAATTGCTTTCCTTCTATTCTCTAGGAAACAACTTTGTTTAAGACTTGTAACATATTTTTAATTAAAATGAGTACTTTTGGTTTATATTCTAATTGACCATAGGTTTTACAAAATTAAGCCATTTTTTTCAATTATATTTCAAAACTAATTAATTCTTATGACATATAACTAACATACGACACAATTTATATCTAAGGCATATTTTAGCAATCACATATAGATAGAGGAAACATTTTTATACATGATGTTTGAACTAAAACAGTCCAGCTTGAATAACTTTGTAAATTCTCAAACTTGAAAAAATCGGTGAGACAGGTCAACAGTAGTTTGAAGGGAGACATCTTTTATCATGTAAGCCATGTACCCTACTTCATTCTTTTACCACCAATCCCAAAATTTTAAATCACAAGAGATGTATGATAGTTCATTTGAAAGGATTTTCTGCTCTTGAAACATTCTGAAAATTACGTGCAATTCTGGCGGTTGATTTTTGAGAAATGACATTCTGAAGTTGTCGATGCCTATAGGAAATATTGAATAAAGATTTCAAAGAAGTATTCCTGTTATTAAGTAACATAGCAACATCATAAAATAATATCATGTGATATAAAAGTTTTCAAATTAGGGAGCACTATGAAAATTCGTTCGTAGTTGGGTGTTATTATCTGACTGCACAGAAAATTAATGGTGAGGTGTAGGTCCTACTACATTGCAAATTGTTCCGCAGAACTTCAAAAATCTTCTCTATCTTCGTGTGAAGTTTTTTAGGGTTTCTTGGTATACCATAAAACTTAATGGCCTCAGGGGTATGGGAATAACGGGTTCTGTTCCTCAAAGAGGTTGTTCGGAGGCCAGTCTCGCAATCTCATCAGCCTCCTCATTGCCGTAGTTTCCGTCATGTCCTTTCACCCATATAAGGGAAATGACATTATCTTTTAAGATATCGTCGAAATCTTCACGGCACTACAGTACCACTCCTGATGTAATTTTGCAACTACCTAGGGCTAGTAAAGCGGCTCTGCTGTCACTGTGGATACCAATACGTTTGTTCTTGATCTGTCGTTCAATAATTGCACCATGCATTATTCCCACTACCTCAGCTTGGAAGACAGTAGCAATTTTGCCTAGTGGTATAGTGTAGTGTAGGTTTAGGTCATCGGAGTAGACTCCGGCACCCGTTCCATGCCTTGTTTTAGATCCGTCGGTAAATTTGCATATATTGGGTTGTCTCAGCATTGGCATAAACACTGAAGTGTCTATTGAAGACATATTGTGGATGGAGGTAGTCTACCATTGCGTTTAGAAGAGGGGTCTTGACGACTGCCTCATCCATAATACGGGTATGTCTGCCTCCCCTGACTGCTGTGTGCCACAGATCCTTATGGCGCAGCGTCAAAGCCGTCCTCACAGCTACTTCCTTCACAAAATGATCAAGTGGTGGAAGGCATAAAATCACCTCTAAGGCGGCTGTGGAGGTTGTGCATATAGCACCTGTAGAACTAAGACTAAGATATACGTTGCACATGTCCTTCTTTGGTTGCTGCCATAAATTGTCTGACCTTGAACCACCATAGCATGGCATGGCATGGTTGCACCTATGTGAATACGTCAATTCCCAAAATGTGAGAATATGGAGCACGAATAATCCCCATATTTTTACTGAAACTGCACTACAACTACAGAAAGTTGCAGTTTGGATAGGCCTTAGTAGGAGTAAATTTGTAGCACCAATTTTTAATGGCACCCTGACAGCAGCCAGGCATCGAGAGAAATTCTGCTCCCATTCATAAATCTATTGCATTATGACGAGTTGTTGTATGGTTATTTCCAACAGCAAGGCCCGTGCAGCGTCAGATATTTTAAACTTCCTTTGTGACTTTCTCGAAGATTAAGTAAATAGCAGAAATACTTTTAACATATGGTATCCAAGGTCGTGCGATTTAACACCTCTAGATTTTTTTGTATAGCCCCATCTGAAAAATTCCATTTTCAAAAGTCCAATTTACAATTTGGATGCACTTACCCAAAGAATTATAGAAAAATGTGAGGAAATAAACAACTCTCCACAGATTTTACAAATGTAAGCGATGGTGTAAGAAGAAGGGTGCGAAGTTATATTCAGGAAGATGAAGGCCATTTCCAACATACCTCATAAACCTTAAATGCTCTTAAAATAGTTAAGTAAATGTCTTGATTTGTTTACTTTCTAAAATGCTTTTTATTGCGATGAGATACGCTTTGAAGTTAAGTTCATTTTGCTTATGTTTACATTCCAAGAAATAAACACAAGATAGGGCCGATACATACGATACATGACAGGTACGATATGCCTTGTAGCACCCACAGCAAACCCTTATTTGAAAACTTTTTGATCGCTCCTCACAATGCATAAACCTGGAGCAGGCGCAAATGCAACCGGTAGCAAGGGGTTAGAAACCAAACGTTGTATTATTTTGTGTTGGTAATATCCCGCACAGTTTGTGGAAATTTTTATATAACATTTCACATGCACATCGGAAAGTTCATAATGCCAAATCGACAGAATTGCACAACATTTTCACATTGTATAAACCTGTCAAATAAACACCCGCCATCTCATATCATTTAAAATTTTGGGGTTAGTGGTTGTGAGAGCTAAGGCGGTGAAGTAGGGTAGATGACGTACATGGTAAAAGATGTAACTCTTCAAACTATTATTGACCTGGCTCACCTACTTTTAAAATTTGATCATTTACAAAGCTATTCAGGGCGAACTATTTTAGTAGGGAAACCCTGTACACAGCAAGTGGCACGTTAATTAATTAATATTGTTAGGTAAGGAGTGTAACTGGTAATTTTGATATTGCACTTAAATTACTGTTTGAAGTTCATATTACTTAAACATAGTCCAGCTATAGATAAATGTTTATGTATAAATATGATATTTAATTTGTAATTAAAGGAAACACAATAGAAGTATTAAAATCTCGATACCCTCAGATGACCACACATATTTATTGCGGGGATGCACAGAAATTTATATCTTCTTATTTAACATTTACATCCAAATTTTCTGTGTAGCCTGTCAGTGGAAAACAAACCTAATTTCTTTCCTAAGGTAGGACAGCCTTTAATTTATTTGCCGAACAGTTGACACAATAAAGTCCAAGTAATACGATTTTCTTTTTTATCAAGAAGTTGAAACGTTTCTTGCTAAATACATAAATTAAAGCTTTAGAATGCTCGTATAAATTTCTCGAAGTCTGCTGCACCTGGTATAAGTTGGCCTTTCAGTACTTGACAAATCTGTATGAATTATTTACGACTTATATTTCAAATTTGTAACAAATAGTGTAGGGAATCTTTATAGCCTAGATGTCGCTAAGATAAATTTACTGTTTCGGTATATGAAAGATATAAAATTCGGTTCTTATCAAAAATTCTGTACCAGCAGTAACTAGCGTGTTACTGAAAAATTCACTGAATATACTACACGCTTTTCTTTACATAAAAAGAAGTATTGCAAAACATACATATAAAGATTTAACTCGTGTATAATGCTATTGCTGATATTAATGTTATATTGTGTTCGAGAATATTTACACCATTGCAGCCGTTGAGTATTATTTTATTTCTTTCCTAGTGCATTATAAATTCATATAACACAGATAATATTAACTTTATCCACATTTTTAATTAATTGTACATCCGTTCTCAAATAGTTTGTGATTTCTTGCTATATCTGTCACTTCCATTCGCTATTCTATATCAGCGCCAAGAGTGGCAATATCTATTTATTATCTACCTTGTCCTAACGTTTCTGTTTACCAGGATATACTCGAGAAAGATGTTTGCCCCTTGCCATGCGTTGTATTTCAGTACGGTGTGAAATTAAAGACTCCATTGTTAGTCCCTATGCAATTATTTTGAAAAAGATCGGTTAATACATACCATGTATACTTATTATTCCAAATTGGTTAGAGACAAGAATGGAGAATATGAAAAATTGTATGTTTTGTCACCGGATAAATTAGTAAGAATCACTGTAAATTAAAACATCACAGTTTCTTACATTACCGGAAAATCGGCTGAAACATGAAAATATCCAAAAGGTTCCCTGTCAAATAAATTAATTGTCGTAAAGCCTTTTTACAGAATAAAAAAACAGCCAATTTTCTGAGGTCAAATATGACCGATTAAACCAAACATATTGTTATGTTATTTTCGAATTCCCCACTGTATATGAATAAATTTCTTAATTCATTTGTCGCGTCGTAAGAATTGGTTACGCTATTTTAATTACCGTTTGTATATTGGATATGCTTTTGGTTACATTGCGTCTTTAAAGAATTAAGCATTGTTAAGCTTGTTCGTGTTTTTCATCTTGGAATAATTTACAAACAAAGGAGTCTCAGATTTGTTCAAGGTCCTTCTTTGATGCGATGTTTTTCACCGTGCAGACGGAGTCTCTGGAAAACATTTCTCAGAATTAATTGTTTTGCTACATTGCACTATTGCTTCCCGAGGGTTTTCCCAAAACCTACACGCGACATTCCTTCTAGAACATTCCAGAATCTTTTACGTAACATTTAATAAGATGGTGCAATTTTGAGGGGAGAAGTGCGGGTTCCCATTGTATTTTAAAGACAGTGGAGGTCAGATCGTTGAGCTGGAAGGACGTGACTTGAACGATAGCTTTCTTTTCCTTTACGGCGCCCTGTTAAGTATCGTAGTACCGTGTGCTGTTGGGCACAAACAAGTCGACGTTTACGTCGGATTAATAAAAATAACAGAGGGTTCGCTTTGTGTTGGACAATTTGAGTTAATTGTTCCTATCGAACTTCGTTCGAATATTTGTGAAGTGAAGAGAAAGAAAAAAACAAAATCGTGCCAGTGGTTTGCTAAAGTTTGGTTGTTCCCGTCCGAAAAAGCCTCGCTCTATTATCTCCACGCTAGCGGGCTCAGTTGAAACCAGCTCGGCGTCCGCCAGGGGCGTAGCCGCTTCATCGCTTCCAACGCTACCCCGAAAAGCGTCGTTTTCCTGGCCCCTGTACTTCGCCTCGCAACTATTGCCATATATTGTGCCTGTCTTTTGCAACCGTCAAGGTAAAGAATCAGTTTTTTATTTGTTGTGCAGTCAAGAAGAATAAACCTTTTTTTGCTCGCGTCAACTTGCAGAATTTCGTGATTTTGAACTCTTTGTAGACAACCCAAAAGCGATCTTCAATCGCTATTGTTTGTGAAAAAATATTAAAATAGTATTTTTCTTGTAAACTACGCCATTGACCACACAGATAAATCGCAGTATAAATATTGTGAGTCAACGGCGTCGTTTTCCACGAACGTTCAAGGATTTCCATAGTAATTGTAACTCTAAACTATTTGTGTTATAACTTGCCATTTCGTTGTATTTTGGTCAAACAGTTTCATTATATCTGTTAAAATTTACTGCCTCTTTTATTTATGTGTACTCTGTATGTGTTTATGTAAAAATTTTGCAAGCTTTAATTATACAGGTGGAGGCACAATTAAAGGTAGGTTCCATTCACGTGAGCTGCTGGTTTCTCGACCTTCCGCGAGGACCTACAAAACCAGCTGGATTTTGGAAGGTGGCGCCCACTTATTTCGACGCATCCTGTATACAACTTTAAGCATTTTCTCTATAAGCGATTTTTAGCGAACTCCCCCTACTCCTCTGAGCAAGCCGCTGGCCTTTAGCATCTTTTTTTGTTTGCGGGTCCAAGAAAAGCGCGTTTGGCCGTACCGAAAATTTCTTAGCACGCCAACGTGCGATTTTCTTTGTCCCATAATTCTCGTAGTGAGAATTGGCCCGTAACAATATCATAGTACAAAAATGCTGCCACCTTAACAAAGGTAAAATATTCGGTATATTTCGGAAAGAAAATGTCGGATCAAGCTGAAAATTGGTACACCTCCGCTTCAGGGGAAGCCAAACATTGGCAACGTATAAGCATTACTGCATATTGTAAAGGGCGATGTGGATAGATTTTTTTTTTGTGTGTCTTTTAACATATTATTTTTAATATTAACACTTTTGTTCTTATGGAAGAAGTTTATGACGTAGAACTTATTTTTGGATAAAGGAAGACACTCTTGTTAAGAAATGTACCGTTTCCAAGAAAAACGCACCTAAGCATTTCAGCGTGTTAATTTAATGAAATTGTTACATATTTTTAAGTTGCTGCCTGTCAATTTGACAATATCAGTGTATTGTTGTTATAGTATTATTGAATTTATTATTATTATTAAGTAGTGGTTGATGATGATGATGATGATTTGAAAGAGCGAGATTTAGGACGCGGTTTTCCAAGCATCTCTATGCACTTAGGCTATATGGCCCATTGTACACCCTAACTAAGAATTTTACCTATCTGGGGTAATTCCAACTCCAGTAGTGATTTTTAACGTGCCACACATCGCAGTGGTACGGGACGTACGCCTTTACTTCTTATCCGACAGAAGGCGCATTTTCAGATTTTTCCCCGCCAGAAAAATCTCGCCGACCTCAGCTAGGTTCGATCCCGCGTCCCTCGGATCTAAAGGCAAACGCGCTAACCACTAGACTACCGAGACCGGCAAGTAGTGGTTACTGTGTAAAATGTTTTTAGTTTATTCTTAAACTTTCTGTTTGTTAACATTTAGGATATGAACAAAAATCACCGACATCACCCTCTGCAATACGCAGTAATGCTTATGTATCCATCTCAAAGGTTTACCCGGCTACCGGTTTAATGCAAGCTTATACATCGACTTGCCCGCTCGCTGATACACAGCGCCGTAGTTATTTTCATTCATTTTCAACCTTTAGGCAATTTATTATAGAATTAATTCCACATCGTCTAAATTGTCGAATACGGGTATAATAATAAGTTTAAGTTTTAAGAATAAGTTTAACTGATACAGTTATACCACCAAAATATAATTAAACATATTGTCTCACTAATATTGTGATTCTTCTTAAAATGCTTTCTGCTTAAGCTTAAGATTGTTTGTTCGGCTTATATGTGTCATCCACCAACGATTCCCTAATTAAATTATCCATGATATCCAATGATGCAGTTCTAATGATCATTTGTAGGAGTGTAAATACTCCATGAAGTTAACAATCGTTACCTATTGGCTTTTAGTAACTAGTTGGTGCCGTGTAATATAAAAATTCATTTATGTCTACCATTATGTCAAATCATAAATTAAATTATGAAGATCTTGGAACAAAGCATTACCGGTTGTTATGCCTGAAATGTGGAAAAAACTGTTGAATGCGCTGAACAATTAATTCAGGAGTGGAGGGAGTGTGAACAGGTGATTGAAGATATAAATCCAATTGTAATTAATTTAAGTTTGGATTCAAACACTAATTATACTGTTGATATCGATGATTCTGATATACAGCGTGTTTTCATTTTAATCTTGAATACTTTGAGAAATTCAAGATCTAGTTGCAGAAATGTAAGCATTTTTCCGCGTCCCCTGACAGTAAATCTTGCATAGATTGTAGATGAAAGGCTTTTTGGTAGTCTTTTTCCAAAGTTCGAAACAATCTTGATTGCTGCATGTTAAGTTTTCTAGCTACCCGTCTGATACTCAAGTAGCTGCCGGCATTAGAAGGCCGTATAATTCTGTTATCATTCTTGTTATTCCGATTTTGGACTCGATGTTGCTCACCAGCTTTCCTCAATCTACATCGACTATGCATATCAACAAAAACTTGAGAATTAGGTACTGTTGTGCGGGTCGGGTCGTCTGGGGTTGTTATGTTTCCGTTGTTATGTATTTTATGTAAATAGTTACCGATTATTTTTATCAAAAGCAAAACATTAAAAATTGATCTCTCCAATTGTGTATTTTAATTATACGTTATTAGGTGTTAGGACCATCTGATAAGTCCTAGCACCATATTTG
>JABXWE010023630.1:0-21861 GCA_014611495.1 Limonius californicus | reverse complement strand
TCTACTTCCTCTGGGTTCCCTGTCTTCTTTGGCCGTGATACTGTCATAATGGTGTCTGGAGCCGTCTCCAGCTGACCTGTACGCTATTCTTATCTCTCTGAGTGGTTGGTTGGTGTCTTCCGGGGTGTGTGTGGAGGTTGGTCCTGCGTCGTAGTGTATTTCTATTGACGCCTTTAGTATTTCTGCTGCTGCTGCTATTGATTCGGCTCCTCCCCAGAACCCTTCTTTCCCTAGGTCTTCTAAGTAGGCATCCACTTGTAGTGCGGGTCCGTAGGCATATGGTAGGTGATCGTATCGCGGGGCCAGGCTTCTTACATTCTCCTCCAGTTGTAACTGGAACTTTGGTGTATTTCCTCCGATGTATGATACGATCTTTTCCCTTAAAATGAGGGCTTCCTCTTTGAGCCGTTCCCGCGTTGCTGTTCCCCCCGTGTTTTGATCTGCTATAGAGGTGAATAAGCAGTTCCCATCTCCTGGGATCTTCCGCACTGTCAGTTTGTGTCTGTCCGTAAATACTGTTTCCTGTTCCATGGCCTCTAGTATGTTCCCTCCTTTTGAGATTTGTCGTTGGTTTTCTCTTGTGTAGTCTGTCGTGTGTATGTTTTTTTCCTCTCTGATTACCAGTTCCTCTTGACCACCACCTTGCTGTTTGGCCGAAAATACCCCTAAATACCCCTAAAATAGAAAAAGGAAAACTTTTCCCTAGTTTCAATAATGCTAAGCGCGGCTATATACGGTCTCTTGTTTGTCTTCGCGGATCTGCGCTCTAAATTAAATTAAATTAAATTAAATTGAATTGACTGGGATTAAGTTAAGTAAAGTAATCAAGTTAAGTTGATTAAAGGTAAATGATATTTAAGGGTACTAATCTTTTGCTACCTTTAGATGTTACCTATGCCTAGATCGTAGTTGCCCTTATTATATTCTATTTTACTGTTAAGTGTGAAATATTTTGAATTTTGCTTTAGCCTTGATTGTTAACTTATCTTTTGTTGGCCCCTTTTTCCCGTTTTGCTTACTCAAAATAATGCTAAACGCGCCTTTTGCGCTTTCTTATTTGGTTTGCCCGGATTTGCGCTCTAAATTAAATTAAAATTAAAATGACTTGGGTTAAGTTAATTAGAGTAATCAAGTTAAGTTAGTTAAAGGTAAATGATATTAAAGTGTGCAAATCGTTTGTTACCTTCATATATTACCAATGCCTAGACCGTACTTGTCTTTATTATATTCTGTTTTACTGTTGAGTGTGAAATATTCTGAATTTTACTTTGGCCTTGATTGTTAACTTATCTTTTGTTGGCCCCTTTTTCCTGTTTTACCTGCTCAGAATAATGCTAAACGCGACTCGTGCGGTCTCTTATTTGGTTAACCCGGATCTGCGCTCTAAATTAAATTAAATTGACTGGGATTAAGTTAATTAAAGTATCAAGTTAAGTTAATTAAAGGAGAATGATATTAAAGTGTACAACTCGTTTGTTACCTTTAGATGTTCCCAATGCTTAGACCGTAATTGTTCTTATTATATTCTGTTTTACTGTTAAGTGTGAAATATTCTGACTTTTTCCCCAACCCTGATTGTTAACTTATTTTTGTTGGCCCCTTTTTCCCGTTTTACCTACTCAAAATATGCTAAACGCGACTCTTGCGGTCTCTTATTTGGTTAACCCGGATCTGCGCTCTAAATTAAATTAAATTGACTGGGATTAAGTTAATTAAAGTGTCAAGTTAAGTTAATTAAAGGTGAATGATATTAAAGTGTACAACTCGTTTGTTACCTTTAGATGTTCCCAACGCTTAGACCGTAATTGTTCTTATTATATTCTGTTTTACTGTTAAGTGTGAAATATTCTGACTTTTGCCCCAACCCTGATTGTTAACCTATTTTTGTCGGCCCCTTTTTCCCGTTTTACCTACTCAAAAAATGCTGAACACGTCTTTTGCGGTCTCTTATATGTTTTCCCGGAGCTACGCTTTGAATTCGTCAAGGGAGATTAATTTAGATTAAATTAATAGAGATCAAAAGAGATTATAGTTTCAGATCGTTTTCCCTTACTTGTAGAGGTTGCAGTTACCGAGTCCAAGATTTGCCTTAATTGGCCTACCCGGATCTGTGCGCTGAAATATTTTGCAATATCTTAAATTAACCTAAAATTAAAATTTTAAATTTAAGATTAAATTTCGTAATTTGAAATTTATGGCGCTTTCTCCTCTTTTGTGAAATTGTCCTCTCCCCGACCGTCAGTAAAATAGTAAACGCGACTATTTTATTCCCCTCAGGGGTGGGCCCCGTGATTGAAGCTGCAGCTGACCAACTGTAGTCGCCAAGAAATATTTCCCTGGCAGTTGACTCCAATTTGGGTTGTTATTCTAGGTGTGAGTGTTTATGACCGTTTTCCAGGAATTTGTTTTTTGGTTGCCTCGGCTGGCAACATCCACTACCTGCCCCTACGCTTGTACCCGAAAAGTGGCCCTAGCTGCGCTTCTGTTTGCCCCGCTTTGCATTCATGTGCTACGCAATATTATTTTATTTTATTTTATTTAATTGACTACAAGTCCTGCAAACACCTACAAAAGACTACTTAAACTTTAAACCGCTTATCTTTTTTTTCTGTATTTCTTGGGTTTTCCGGTTTCCTCTCCGTCCTGTTGGTTCCCTTGTCGGTCACGGATCTTTCACCTGTAATCGATTTCCAGGTAGATTCTCCCTTGGCTCGTAAAACGCACTTTAATTGCACACACCAGACCGTGAAAGTTTGCACCCAAATTGTTCCTTTTTAAAGGCTCGATAAGCAGTTTTGCCCGAGCGCGCCGATAAAACATCTGTATCCCAGCGCGTCCCGAACTCAACTCATACATTCCATCAAGATCACTAAGTAGAAATATCCAATTTGGGGATTTCCTAAAACGTATTGTAATTCTGTCGCCTATTGAAGAAATCTATGAGATACCACCAAATAATCAACAAATCGTTGTGGGTGTTGAACCAACTGTTTTTCTGATTGAACCTTTTCGTACGGAACCTGATGGTGAAGACGCACCTCCTCAGGCTGTAAATCGTTTTCAAAATCTTCCCATTGTTAATCTTCCAAACGATAGCGACAGTGAAGATATGGAAACTGCCAAGCAAATTGTTTTTAAACCTCTATTTGCATACAGAAAACAAACTGCACAAAAAAGAAGAATTTACTCCAAACCACCACATGGAGGCGAACGAAGGAGGTACGAAAGTTACCCTTCGTACGGTTATCCTTATTATAACCCCTATTATAAACTGCGTTAAAGATGTCGTTTTTAAGTGTTTATTTTAACAAGCTCTCTTATTTAATAGTTTTGGTGTCGTTAGTTTATATTTGTACTTCTATAAAATATATGTTGCGTAGATATTTAGTAGTGAACGCAATAAATAATACTATCAAATGAATTTATTCTTTAGTTAATTTCAGTTATTAGTTTCCCCGTTGTATGAATGGTCGCCTTGACACTGTAAGGTAAAAAGATGAACTGATACAGAAAGAAAGAAAGTTTAGTATACAGTGCGATCGCAAATGATCGAAGGTACCGCATTTTACTGATTTTCTTTGTCTGCTTATTACTTTTTGCCTTTCCTCTTGGGTCCGTCCGTGATCTTACTTCCTTGTATTCTTGTACCAAAGCGGAGTGTGCATTCAAGTCTTCCGGTTCCATGTATGGTTGCCCGAATATGCGTTGTCTTTTACCAGCCAGTGCAACGCAGCTGCCTGGAATATGCATTGCGGTTTCTAGTACCTCACTGCAGAGTCTGCATGTGAGGTCTCCATCAAATTTCTTGATCCTCCTGAGGTGCTCCTTCCTAAGCGCGTATTCTGTTAGGAAGCCCGTAACAATTCTTAGCTGTGTCCTACTTAGCATAAGCAGTTCTCTGACTTTATTTGTGCTAAGTCCTTTAATAAATGCCTTGCTATGGGTTAACCCTGGTTTGTTGGTCCAATAAACTTTATGTTGGTTGCAAATCCGTGCGCTGATAAAGCTACGAATTGCATTTCTTGATCGGCATGGCGGCATCGATGATCTTATCAAATAAGATTTACCTAATTATTGATTTTCTCCACATCTCTATCTATAGCTCAATTTTTAGAGGATGTAATGAAGTCTTATAATATGTATGAGGTTTTTCGGTAGCCCACGTACGATATTTTTGGGAACTTACATAGCCACTAAGATGGAATCATGCTTCATCGCTGAAAAACGTTACATTCATAATTTCATCATTATTGAGATAACCCTTCTGACATGAACCGTATGAAAGATCTAAAATATAAATGTTCAGTAACTCAGTTATAAAAACATTATGCTCATTACATGTTTGACGAGACAAACATAAAAATGATTTGTTGGGATATTAGCTGGTAAATATCCTGCACAGTGTCTTTCGTAAGCACAAATACCTTTCCTTTACACTTACCTTTACTTGTTTTGTGGTAGAATTGAATAATACGATGTTCGTGCTGACTGAATGTTTCACAGCAGAGTGCTTCGTTGAGAAGTTACTCTTAGAACTAATGGAAACAAACATGATATGAATACTGCTAAACACCATTTTAGTTCATATTCATAATGGATTGTGCTCTACTATATTGAAGTATGTCAACCTAAAATTACCTGCGTGGTCTCTTCTTTCAAAATTAAACTTTCTAACTTGATTGTATTACCTAGTAAAGCTACCAATATGACATTTTAGTCCTGAAAAGTTATAATTACGTTAGGATTACAAAAACAGAAACAAGGTGCACACGAAACAAAAGCAATAAAATATCAGTTCACGTGTAAATATGGGACATAACGGAAGGTATTGTTGATATGAGACTAAGTCCAGGTGTTCTTCTGTCATTTTTGGCCGCACTGTATTGTTTGCTAAAATATAAGCCATTAAACCTAAATCTAGCTACTTTAAAAATATTCAAATTAAGCTGCTTATCTAAAAAAGTAGTGTAGTGACAGAGTCATACCAATATGATATTGTAGAATGTACACTTAATAAAAAAAAAGTTTACTGACATATAATAACAATTGTGAGACTCTACACCCCATGAAGGGGTTTGGCCTTCAAGGCGGAAGGTCAGAGCTCCCATATTCTTGCTCTCACACCCGGCTGTCGCGTGCCAAATTAATAACATATAGTAATGTGGTGAGCATAACACATTAGCAACTGCATTATTACCCCTTATTCATTTCAACGCATGTACCCTATTATTTAAAGCAACTGGGTAGGCCGCCCGTCAGGCATCGAGTCGGTGGTTAAATAAAACAACGTTCTTTAATCCTCGAGTAATTGTACGAGACTACGGAGTTTTATTCTTTTTTACACTACATTGTACCAACTGTAAAAGTAAATTAGTACATAGCTTATAGATGGCGCTACATGGATGGTTTTAAGTTTATGAATGTAATTTTAACACCCCCACTCAGAAACGTAAAACATAAATACTAACATTGTTACTTCAAAACATCCCTAAACCCAACTTCTTTAACAAATAGCAATGTTTTTCACTACCTAAACCCTTAGTCAATATATCTGCTGGCATTTCACCTGTCGGCAAATACTTCAATTTTATTTCATTATTTGCAACAACCTCTCTTACAAAATGATGTCTAATATCTATATGTTTAGATCTTTTATGATATACAGGATTTGCAGACAGGTTCAGAGCACTTTGATTATCATTGTGTAGCTTAATACATAGCATTTTTCCTGTTAGTTCATTAAATAAGTTTTTTAAATAAATTGCCTCCTTGGCAGCCTCAGACAATGCCATGTATTCAGCTTCTGTGCTGGACAGAGCCACAGTTCTTTGTTTCGAACTTTCATAAGAAATTACAGAACCTTGAAATTTAAACATGTAACCGGTATAAGACCGCCTGTCTTTTGAATCATTAGCCCAATCGGCATCAACAAAACCTACTAGTTCTGTATTTTCTCCTGAATAAATTAATTTATAATGTTTTGTGCCTTTTAGATAACGTAAAATTCTTTTTGCACATTTCCAGTGTTCCTCAGTAAATGACAAATTAAATTGGCGTAAAAAACTGACACTATAAGATATGTCTGGCCTTGTGAGGACACTTAGATACATCAGGCTTCCTATCAGTTGTTGATAAGGTACATCAACTTTATTACCAACTTGTGAAAAAACTAATTTACTCTCTAGTGGAGTCTTTGCAGGTTTACAATCAACCATATTAAACTTTTTCAACAAATGATCAATATATTGTTCTTGACTTAAAGTTATTGTGTTTTTATTTTTATCCATATCAATTTTCATACCCAAACAATCCCTGACTTGACCCAAGTCTTTAACTTTAAATCTAGAACTCAACTCTTGCTTCAAAAAATTTGTTTCAACATCACAATTTGAAAATACAAAGAAGTCATCTACATAGAGAGCAACAATAGTAATAAAATTATTAATTTTTTTTATGAATAAACATTAGGGCCGCCGCTAAGGTGTTGGCCGCCCGTGTGCAACTCAATATTTGTCGCCCCCCGCCCCCTTATATTTAACGAAATGTATAAAAATGGCATAGTTTTTTTAACATACCTACATTATATGTTTATATTACCCGAGACCTGTAGTATGTATCAATAGTAATAATATCAGTAAATGGTACTTACTCAAATATATAAAGTAGGTATTATCCAACATCCAGCAGAGTCAAATATAGTCTCCAAATTAAAAAACATAAATGTCCAATAAAATAAAACACTTATAACTAAATAACATAAAAAAAAGTTATTAAAATCGAACTTTTCGGGCTTTCGTTTCAGAAAATTTTTTTACGATGTCTTTAATATCCAATGTCGCACACACTTCATGTTCGATAGATAATAGAGCTAAAGCAGAAAGTCTTTCTTGCGTCATCGAAGATCGTAAATAGTTTTTAATAATTTTAAATTTTGAGAACGACCGCTCACCCGTAGCTACAGTAACCGGTAGAGTTAGGAATATACGAATGATTATGGTTAAATTTGGAAATGTTGAATGTACATTATTTTCGTAAATATATTCAAGCATATTACTAGGTTTTTTTTTCTATGGTAAAATATGGTTGAATAGCTTTAATTTCTTCGAATAAATCGGTTGCACTGATATCACTCTCCGAGCTGTTTATGTCTGTAAGGGCTTGATGAATTTTCTTACAATTGATTTTAAGTTCGTCATCGTTCTTAATTTTGGTTATCCCATATATTACATTGAAAATATCTGTGTGTTGTTGTAGTAATTGGAACCGTTCTTCAATTACCGTTATGGCAGTATCCACAATCTTAAAGTAAAAATTTATTTTAAATGACAATTCAGGTGATAATATGGGTTCATCAGTTCCTTCATACTCAAAATGCCTTTTTTTTCTTTTAATCCGTTGGGTAGGTAAGCTGGGGAATGCCTCTTGAATGCCAGCATTTGTAGCTATCTCTCTCGATTCGTTTAAAAAAAATTGAAAATTTTCATCAGAACGTTTGGCTATGAAATAATTTCTTAAATTATTAAGTGCATCTAGTGAAGATTTTATGTCAAATTTTGGACTCTGAAGAATTTTGCCAACAACATTAATTTTACTTAAAATATCGTGCCATATTACAACACAGCATATAAATTTAAATTCAAAAATTTTATTTTTTAGTGATTTTGCTAACGTTCTGGTGTTCATATCCCTTTTGGTATCATTTTCCAATTCCTCCAGAGAATCGTATATTTCACCTATTTGGGTTTTTAATGGTGTGATTGCATCGATCCGACTTTCCCATCGCGTTTCTGACAATGCTTTTAACGTCAACATTGGAAGGTGCTTTAATAAAACATTCCATCTAATATTTGAAGAAGAGAAAAATACGTATACTTCCTGTACAGTATTAAAAAATTCCACCGATTCAAAACTTATTTTTACTGCATCGTTGACAACCAAATTCAAACTGTGTGCAGAACAGGGAATAAAAAATGCTCGAGGATATTTTTCTAAGATTTTTTTTGTAATCCATTGTGTTTTCCACGCATATTAGCTCCATTATCGTACCCCTGTCCAAGCAAATAATTAATATTTAGATTTAATTCTTTTAATTTGTTCGTAATAAAATCAAAAAGACCTTGTCCAGTGACGTCAATTACAGGAGAAAAGCCTAAAAAGTACTGAAATATGCGAACTGATGTTGAAGTTGAAACACATCTTATTACAATTGTTATTTGTTCTGTGTGCGTTACATCTGGGGTGCAATCTAGTATAATAGATAAATATTTAGATTCCCGAATTTGGTTTAAGATGACATCCTGAACAGAGTTTGCTAATAACACAATCAATTCATTTTGATGTTCCCAACCTAAATAATGTGGTGTATTCATATTCTTAGACTTAGATTCCACTCGACGAAGATGCTCCGATAATACTGCATCAAACTTAGCAATCATTTCAACTAATTGCAAATAATTTCCATTATTTGGTTCAAATAATTTATTGGACGATCCTTTAAAGCCTAAACATTGTTTAGATAAAAATTTTACAATGGATATTATTCTCCCAATAACGGCCCCCCAATGTTTTTTTTCCATTTCATATAATCTTTGATGAGCAGAGTCAACTGTTAATCCTTTTTTCAATGCTGTAGAAAGTTCAAACATTTTTTGAGAATATTTTATATGAGCCGCACTCGATTCGTGTCTTTTTAAAATAATAGCTAAATGTTGCCAATCGCTTACCCCACCAACTCCGTTTAGTAAATGTCGGCTGCTTCAGTGCTTTCATCACCACAAAACAGTTTACAAGGTGCACAAAAAACACTATTTAGAGATACTGAATAAAGTAACCACGGCGATGTATTTTGTCGTGATTGGGTAATGTACGATAATAATAACTTTCTGAAAATTTCCTGTTATTTTTATCTCTGGGAAAGTTGAAGTTTTTAATTTGAATTTGTGTAGAAAAATTTTCAATAATAAACTGAACTTCATTTGGATTAAATTGTGCAGGCCATTTTCCGGGATCGTTCGAAACCAAGTATAGGCTGGAACTTTCTGCACTGCAAGACGGAACCGCCGGATTAACTGGGTTGATTACGGTTTCAGCATCAGCAGTATCAGCACTCGCACTATTGCTATCACTGTCATTTGACCTTTCATTATTTCCGTCATTAGTTGCAGCAGAAGTAATTTGTTCTGAAATATATTGGGTTTTTCTTCATCTCCTTCACAAAGAATTTCTTTTGAAGTTGAAGGTCCTAAATTTCTATCCGACTTTTCTTTTTCTTCTCTGCTTTTGGTCAAAAATGATTCTATTGCACCGCTAAGTTTTTTTTCTCCTCTGTTTTCGCCTCTTTTTTCTGTCTATATTGAAAACCCGAAAGTCGTTTTCTTTTTCTTTCGGACATTTTAAAATAATCACAAAACACTGCGAATGTAACAAAAATAAGCAAAAACAAAAAACTCTATAATATGTAATATTGTTTCTATTGTTTATCGAAATAATAACTGTAACCCGCACCCGTGAATAATAAAATGTTTGATAAATACACACTAATAATAATTCCTCATTACTCTATTCGCATTCGCGACCGTCGCGTAAACTGGTAAATATATAACTAAAAATGAAAATAAAAACGAGAATGTATTTTTTCTTACGATTAAAGCCAACTCGGCGAATCCATTACAAAAAAAAAGCACATAAAAAACGTCTCTGAGAAGCCGCCGCCGCCCTAAAAAATAGGCGAAATTTTTTATTGCTTTACTTTGACCTGTGACGAAAGCCGATAACGCGACAGCGACGCCGACGGGGCAACAAAAAATAGTTTGTCGGCAGTTTTAAATATAGGAGAGATTAGGTATAATATTATTATTATGTGTTTGGATTGGAATGAAAGAAAGAGGATAAATAAATTGCATTTTAGTGTTTCAATCAACGGTGTTATACAGGGCTGAGGTCATAAAATATTTAATAAGAATGTTATTCGGGAAAATAGAATCATTACTTAATTTTTTTGTTATTTGTATTTAAGAAAAAAGAAAAGATCAGTGGTGCCTGTTTTGGCCGCCCCTATTTCTGGCCGCCCGTGTGCACCGCACACTTTGCACACATGGTAGCGGCGGCCCTGGGAGATTCGGTACCGTACCGTGGCCCCCGAGTTCTGCAGATTTGTCGCCCAATGACTAATTTGCTCGGGGATACCTGAAATCAAAAATTTATACAAATATTCCAATACAAAGTATTGATGAGTTAAAAGATCGCATACGTACCGAATGCAATAACTTGAATCCTGACTTTCTTGCGAATACTGTGCGTGCTTTTCAACACCGTTTAGGTTATTGTTTAGAAGTACAAGGTGGCCATTTCAGATACTTGTAACTGTTGTTTTTATTTTCATTTCCGTTTTCTGTTATTGATAACGTAATGTTTTACAATAATAATCGTCATTGTTGTTGCACTCATTTTGATTTACCTATTTATAAACACCGCATCGAACATAACCTTCATACTAAAATAATTTACAACTACAGTGACGTTTCTGTATGATTGTTTTTTTTAGTTTTCTGTATAGTTGGTTGCCTACACAATAGGTGTAATTGATGCGTTCTTTTTACAAGTATACGTACACAATTACACGTACAATGTATACTAAAAAGAAAAATTCCCCATATACACCCCAACACCGGGTGTTAAGGAAATTGACCGAAAAATTTCTAGGGTAGAATTCGGGCGCAAAATGAAGTCGAATATTCCTTTGCCTTTTTTGGCCCAGATACATAGTTTTCCCATAAATCCGTGTTAAAATTGGTGCCGCAAATTTTTTGAACTGCTGAATTAATCTCTATAATGCATTGTTTTTTGAAATCTTGCATGTTAGTAGCAATACTTTTTTAATATGTCAGTTTTTGTTATTTGATAAAAATTTGACGTTTTTAGAAGAATAATTTGTCAATAATTTTTCGGTGTATTTATTCAACGGAAATTGTAGTATTTACATCTGCAGACTATGGCGATATGCTGTTTGTGTATGGGGAATGTGGTGGCAATGGCTGCAGTTCGGCCACAGAATAAATATCCGTAGGTATTTATTCTGTGGTTCGGCGTTATGCCGAGCGCTTTCCACAACGTCGAATACTCGAATACCACATTGAAAAACATTCACAGCGGCGACACAAAGGGTTACAGAGACAGGATCCGTCTTTCCTAGCCCACGCGAAGCAGGGAGAGAAAGACAGGTGCGTGTCTTGAATGCGGAAGTAGAGATTCTCAATCGTGTTGAAAATGATGCGTCAGTTAGCACACGCGAAATAGTGCGAGAAGTAGGTGTAAGCCATTGGACCGTCTGGAGAACTTTACATAAGAACCTTCTTTATCCATAACACGTGCAACGGGTTCAAAGCTTAGAGGAATATGACTATGCCTAGGATTAATTTCTGCCGGTGGTTTTTGCAGCAGACTGAACAACATGCAGAATTTTTTTCCAAACTCCTTATGACAGACGAGTGTTGTTTTACCAGGGATGGTATACTCAATTATCATAGCACTCATGTCTGGGCGGATGAAAATCCACATAAAATCCGTCAGAAAAATTTTCAGCGTCGTTTTTCTATTAACGTTTGGACAGGAATTGTTGAGGATTTTCTAATTGGTACTTTCATGTTACCCGCTCAGCTAAATGGTGCACACTATTTGCAGTTTTCAAGCGACCATCTACCCAATCTACTAGAAAATGTCCCACTGGCCACACGCCAAAATATATGGTTCATGCACGATGGTGCCCCACCTCACTTTAGTCAGGATGTTCGTGACCACTTGGACATAACACTCCCAAATAGATGGATTGGCAGAAATGGACCTATTGCTTGGCCGGCCCGAACACCTGATCTGAATAGTTGCGATTTTTTTCTGTAGGGACACATGAAAGCTGTTGTGTATCGTACACCTATAAGAAATGCTAAAGATTTCCAGCAACGCATTATGACTGCTGCTGACAGCATTTGCAACGACGTAGAAATTCTTGCCAGGGTAAGAGAGTCCTTTACGCGCAGAGCCAGAGCTTCTATCAGGGCAGACGGCGGCGCCCACTTTGAGCAATTTCTTTAATGTTCATTTTTGCATTGATTAATTTTTCAATTACTGTTTATTTCTTTACATATTTCTTAAAAAATAAAGTTTTCAAACATTAATAGTGGTGGTAATGGGAAATGAAAACAAATCTAGCAAAAAAAAAACAGAACGATCAATTTTTTCACATACCTTCTCTCATGCTAGATTAAAAAACCGTACATTATCAAAATTTAATTTCAGCAGTCTAAAAAATGTTTGGCACCAATTTTAACGGTGATTTATGAGGAAACCATCCATTTAAGCTAAAAATGGTAAAGGAATATTCGACTTCATTTCGGCCACTGATTCACCCCTACACATTTTTCGATTGACTTCCCTAACACCCTGTATATATTATGCTCGTATTAAGGCTGGCACAGACGTTTTGCATATCATTTTGCTTGTACAAACTTCAGTCGCACGGCAAGACGGAACTCGAAATATGCGACTAATAATAGAGTCTTTTCTATAAATTTGCATTCAGTTTTAAATAATGAACGGGGCTGACAAGTTGTTGTTGCGCGCGATTGCTGTTGCTGTTATAACAAAAGAAAATAAATAAAAAATTATAGCTTCATTTTTTTTTTCTGTTTGTCAGAAAATTCTTTCGATTTTACTATCCATAAACATGGATTTTCTCTATATACACTTATAAAATCTGTTAAAAAAATAACGCGAGATTAATCGTAAACTGGACATTTTTATATAATCATTGTACAATCATGTCTTTTATTCTAAATCAGGAATACAAAATAAAGGACGTACTGGAAGGTTTTTAAAAAGTCTGAATGCAAGTCACATAATCACCCAGACATTGCGACTTATCGCCAGATATGCTTGTAATTGCAGAGAAATTTCAAGCCGACTTTGATTTCACTCAAGGTAGAGTATTGTCTGTACAGATTTAATAAATCTGCCAACTTGTTGACACTAACGCAGCAATAAGTCTTACAACTTAGGTTTGTACAAGCAAAATGATATACAAAACGGGGCATCTGTGCCAGCCTTTACATATGTTCTCAATTAAACGCTAATTCACTTTACAATATGTTTATTTCGCACAGATAGGTGAACATTCAAAGAACAAGTGTGTTGCTTTGTAGGCACATGTACCCTTCTAAACTCTAAATACAGTAACACATCCCCTAGTAGGGATTAGTCAACCACATGGCAGAACTAATCAACATTGACCAACGACATAAAATACAAATGAGTTTGTATTATTGTTGAACTACTCCAATTGATTTTGCCTTCAAAAGTCTAGATATTATGACAGCCTGTATGGATAATTAAAAATATTACCACAGCAATACTAAAAGTTAGCCAATACAAAAAAAATAATTCTATTTCCATTTTGAAATTTTTTATTGTATAATAATACAGTCAATTAGTATCATTTCATATAACTGAAGAATACTTCAAGATGTTATTAATATTATTAAAGATAATATTCATAATTAAACACTGAAAATTTGAGTATCCACAATCATATATTACATATGGTTGTTATGTAAATACTGGTAGATAATAAATCATGTTGAAATACTTCGGTCTGTACATTTAGAATGTAAGTCCAGCTTCAGCATATGAGGTGAATATTTTTTCAATCGAATTGACGTATGCTGCTGTTCTCAAATCCAATCCCAAATTGAATTTCATGGCAGTTTTCATAATGGCCTGTTTATGAAAAATGTAAATTAGCATTTTGCAAGAAACACTAGAATATTAGCAATCATACCCTAGCAGAGCGTTCCATTGTGTAATCAAGACCTGAATGTACAATATCTTTCTCAGACGCACCAGCAATTCGCTTTTGGAAAGCCTCTGATGGAGTAACAGGTATACGACCTCCTACACGACCAAAACGGCGTTCCAAGGATTCCTGCACGGACGCTAAAAGCAATAAAATTTTCCCTTAATGCATTCTATAAACACAAAGATTGAATTATATCAGAGTGTGAAACGTGTACTACACTACCGCTACAAAACTATTTGTGTGGTAAGCATCAATGATAAAGAGTTTTTATGTGTAAAATCAATTTAATTTTTACCTCGTTCCAGTGACTCTTGCACAGACGCTAAAAAGTGCAATAAGATTGTTCATTAATTAGTCACACAAATAGCCACTTGTCACCTCCTGTGGACATGGAGGACATAATAAACTGTGTAAACTAAACATGAAATTTAAAACTACTTGCATGTTGTCCACCAATTACGAAACGCATTTCTCTGTGTAAATTCGTGTTAACCTAATTTTTACCTAAAAGGTGATAGTTCGATTCACGTTCATATTTGAAGGTTAGTCTTCCGTATGAGACGTGGTTTAAATTCTTCAGCCATTCGAAAAATGAAACTGTCACACCACCCGCATTTACATATAAATCAGGAATAACCATAACATTTTTTTCGAGCAAAATCTTATCTGCAGCTGGTGTTAATGGTCCATTCGCTGCTTCAGCAACAATCTGAAAGCATCAGAATAGTAATTCAAATTCTCAAGTAATAAAATTATTAAATAAAACAACATAGAAATATAGAATTACAGAAATTTGTAACTCATATTTCTTAAAACTATTGTTATTAGTTTGCCTTAAATCAGCACATGAATTGTGTAATTATTAAATAAGCATTTATAAAATACACTTTTATCAACTGGATCCCATCAGGCTAGATTTTATATGTTATTGGAATCTCCTTATGGATATCTGATAAAGTTTGTAGGATATAACTGCCAGCCCACAATATAACTAAAAATGGGACATTTAGTGGTCACTGTAGTCCATGCATGTTAGTTTAAATTTTTATTGTTTTGACTGGAGGTTTGTCTATTAACAATCATAATGAAAAAGATATTCATGTAAACTCTTTTAAATCATTATGCCCATCTCATTTTCAAAGTAAGAGTATGTAAATCTGTCTCCTATTCTCTGGTGTTCTTAACTTCTTCTGCTTTTTAAGAGGACATTACAACACAAAACATTGATGTTAATAAATCTATACAAATTGTAACAGCAGAGAATTCTGCATTTGGGTTAGTTAACACTTTAACAAGTAAATAGAGTTTAGAAACATCCTAAACAGCAACAGCTACAAAACATAAACAATATTATACACAGTAACATAAAGATAAAATGACAATTTAATGGGTGTTCTGTCTATTGGTGGATCATAAATTCATTCCATTATGGGTTGTATCATCTCACCTTTGCTTGAATTTTATTAGCATTTTCCTTGGTTATAACTTTCTCTACTGCGGCTGGAATGAGAATGTCACATTTTTCATACATAAGTCCTGGTCCATCATATGGTTTAGCATTAGGGAATCCCACAATGGTTCCTTTATTAAGACGGTACTCTTCAAGCTCCTAAAAAGTAAATTTGTTTAAATAAATAGCAAAACTCTTACCAGACAATAATGCTAGCCGCACTTATTATCGTAAGACTCAAATGGCAAATGCCAAACATACCTTAGGGTCAATACCATTGGGATTGACAATAGAACCATCATATTCAACTACACCAATACATTTTGCACCGGCACGGTGCAAGTATCTCATTGTATGTAAACCCACATTACCAAAACCTTGAACAATAAAAGTTTTGCTACCCCAACCGGGGGTTGATCCTATCATGCTCATAAAGTTGGCTTCATTAATAAAGTTCTCTATGCCGTGAAATACTCCACGACCAGTAGCTGATACACGTCCATGGATACCACCTTGATTTATAGGTTTACCAGTAACACAAGCATGAGAGTTAATATCATTATATCCTACAGTTTTTGCAAATGTGTCTGCAATCCATGACATTTCTTTCTCACCGGTTCCTACATCAGGTGCAGGCACATCAATGCCAGGGCCTGAAACAAACATTTTCTATGTAGTAGTAATAAAATTGTCAATGAAATAAAAAAGACAGAATCAGAAATGACATCTTCAAAATGCAAGTGTACAACTTAAAACAGAATAATATTATAATACTTTTAAAAAAGATTAACAGATATAGAAAACAAAAACTATAGATTTTCACTACACTATTGTGATTTACCTTATTCATAGCTTTGGTAGTCTTTTGTAGCAATTACTAACTACTGAACAGTGAAATTTGGGAATTGAGAATACAATAAATAAAGCAAATTGACGAGTACTTGTATTACTGTATATTGCTACACCGATTGGCGGTTTCAAGTGTGAACATAGCACATGCAAACACGTTCACGCGATGCACCTTGATAAATGTAGGATATTTTTAATATCAACGTAATCATGATTGTTTGCATATCCAAAGACTCTAGATATGAGTTCGTTTTAATATCTAAACAAATCAGTAAATGACTTTGTGCTTCAAAATTTAACGTATTCAACACACCAGAATTAACATCAGATTTATCATGGATATAATTCAATTTAACAGCATGCAAGCATGTAAGTATTTTTCATTTTGCATTAGGAATACCTATTACAATAGCTTTCCAAAAATTAATAAAGAAGTGACGAAAACATTGCATAGTAAGTCTTGGTATAAGCGAATAAAATAAAATAAATTAATAATGGACAAAGTAAACAACATTTTTAAGTTATTTAGCTAAATAATCAACATTAGCACTTCCAAGAACTTAACTGAAGCAAAATATTATTTACAATAAATGTTCGAATAAATTGCTCTCCTCTGTCAAGCAGTAGCCCAAGCGATTGTAAAATCCGGTTCTCACATTAGAAAGCATTTGTGGGGTAATAGTTGCAAATGCATCCTGAATTTTTAATTCTCAGTTCGTCTAATACGGTGGTACTGTCTTCTTCAAATCCGTAAAATTTCGACTTAACGTAAGGCCACACGAAGAAATCTTGAAGTGATACGTCCGAGGATCTAGGCGGCCAAGGAATTGTGCTTACGGTTCCAATTACACGATTAGGAAATGTATTTGCTAAGTATTCCCGTATGGCTAACGTATTGTGGGCAGAGCAACCATCTTGTTGGAACCAAATTTCATTCAGTCTGATCCCTGGAACTTGACGTAAAGCAGGAATGATTTCGTTTTGCAGCATATCAAGTTATTTTGGACCATTTAGGTTCGCCTCGATAAAAAATAGTGCAATAATGTTATCACCCAATATTCCACTCCATACATTCAACTTTTGTGGATATTGAGATCGATATACCTGTAATGCTTGCGAAAATTATTTCGCGATCAGACAGGGCAGACTGATGGATTGTGTCGACCATTTATTGGAGACGTGCATTCGTCGGTGAATAGAATTTGGCTCAGGAAATTCATGACATTCTTCGATTTTTCCATTATGTTCTCACAAAATTCCATTTGTCTAATTTGGTCATTTGGGTAAATTTGTTGGGTTTTAGATAGTTTATAGGAACGGTATTCATTTTTTCTTAAAACTTTTAATACAGTACTATGATGGACACCAGTATCTTCAGCAATATTTCTGGAAGACTGGCGTGGATCTACTTCTACAACAACACATATTATTACTTCTTGCATTTCTTGATTAACATTTCTGGGGTGTAACATTCTTTTATAGTTGGCTGGAGAGAGACCCGTGTTCTTCAAAGTTCCTCAAAATTCGGTGTATTGTATTAGTACATGGGATAGATCGATTTTCGAACATTACTGCCAATAAATCTCGAGTTGCACGTAACGAGCTACCGCTATATAGCCATTTAATAATTTGTAGCTTCTTGTGCACTTCATAGACATTCGTATCAATATTAATGTTATTATTTTGGTCCTTAATATTTTTTTTTTACTACATGGCCAAAATTTAAACAAAATTTACAATACTTACCTTTTCATATAATACAATAAAAGTGGTATTTACTTATATTAATATGGTAGGGCAATCTATCTTAATATTTCTCAGTGAACATTAGTCTAATTTAATAGCAAAAACAATTGTTAAATTAATAGAAAATTGAAGCGGGGAGCATCCTTTTGTTGCTACCCAGTACAATAAAAGTTACTGAACAAAAATACAGAAACAATACGAACTCATTACAAGATGTAATATCTTTAAGAGCAAATGATTTCACATACCTATGAATCCCTTCTTGGCCAATTCAAGACCAAACCGACGAGTGATTTTTTCCAATTCATGTTCGCTGAAATCTTTAGGGTTAATTCTGACACCTGCTTTGGCACCACCAAATGGTACATCTACGCACGCGCATTTGAATGTCATAAGACAAGCTAAAGCTTTTACTTCATCTCGAGAGACATCTAACGAATAACGAATACCTGAAACAAAATAAAACTTTTAATATTCAATTCACCAAATTCTTAATTATACATTATAATAACGTAACACCTATTCAAATTTTTTCTTATGTAGTAGGTAATTAATAATACCAAAGATGATATTCTTAGATATCATTAGAAACTAAAACTGGTATTGAACACACGAATATATGTAGTTATATACTCAAACATGAAAACTGCTACACAAAATGTTTAGTAGCAACACACAAGTTTAATAGAGTTCCTACTGAAGATGACAACTTAGTCGCCGAAATACATTTTATACATATTGTGATGGTCCGGAGTTTGCATCAACGTTTGTCTACTTAAACTAGTCTCTGATTAACATCATAGTTACACTCAACAGCCCCTAGTAACTTAATAGTCATAAATGTATTATTCAAATGTTATTAAAAACAATTGATGTAAAATAAGGTCAAGTATAAATTGTGTAATAAATACGATTAATTTTAACCCTCCAGTACTCGGGCAATCCAGACTTTCACAAATAGTCGGGGTAGGCCTGGGAGACTACATATTAAACCTACGGCATTTTGAAGAATAAAAGTTTATTTTAGCAAAACAATTTATTAAATTGGTTCCTGTGTATGATATACATTCAAATAAACTGAAAATGAACAATTCAAACATATTAGTGTCAAAATAACCATGGAAATTAAAAACCTTTGAAATTAACGACCTTACTTTCTAAATTAACAAAAAAAATTGTTTTTAAATACTTATTCGAAGCAATCTTGGCACATAGGTTGCACATGTTCCAGGCAAAGAAATTTATGGCACTTTTTGCAAAAATACCTTGTTTTGCGATTTCGGCAGTAGTAGCAATATCCCCTTTGATTTTCTTCTCTAGCGGGTAGTGGCGGAGGATTAGTTCCCGACAATTTCGTTGCTATATGCCTAACTTCTTTAGTAAGGTGTTTATTTGTTGCTCTCTGCTGGACACTGTTTTCCACTAAGCGTAATCCAAGCTCTTTGAGAAATTCCCTTCTTTCCTGGTATACAGAATTTCGGACGTTACTTTGATGTATGACGTAAGAATTTATTCCTGCTATGTTTAGAAGATTATAAAATATGGCCATCGGCCACCTCCTTGTATTTCTGGCTACATTATAAGCAGCTGCCCTTTGGTCAACAGAATCCACCCCCGATTTGGTAATGTTATAGAACGTAACCATCTCTGGTTTACAAAGTTCGTTTGTACTTTTGTCAATATTATCGTCTAAATGTAAAGACGATACAAGTAGCACAACTTTAGACTTCTTTGGATAGTACGATGCAAGTGTTACAGAATTTTGGAACCCAAATATTGAGGAATATAGAGGTCTACGTAGGTTTACGAATTCTTTTGGTATCTCTGGTTTATTCTTTCGAATTGTGCCAACAATTGTTGTTTTATGGACCTCTAACATATATGATACTGTTGGCAAACTGGTAAACCAGTTGTCCATCGTGACATTTCGATTTGTGCCTGAGATAGGTAAACACATTCTTTCCACCATATCCGCGGTTTTGTTACTTTTTTTAAATTGTCCATCAGGTTGGGTTCCCAAATAAACTTCCATATTTAAGGTATAATACGTTCTAGCATCTGCTAGAGAAAATACTTTAATACCATAACGGTTTGGTTTATTTGGGATATACATCCTGAAGCTGCATCTCCCTCTAAAACCGAATAACATCTCGTCCAATGTCAAATATTCTCCAGGTACATAGTTAGTCTTGAAGTTGAGGTTAATTGCTTCGAAAATTTCCCTAATAGGGGAAAATTTGTCTTCTCTCTTTCTCTCTGCACGAGTTTCAATGTTGTCGAAACGAAGACAGCGTAAAAGAAAGACAAATCTGCGGTGTGCCATTGATGCCATGAAGATTTCAATTCCTGTCCCATCGGTGGCCCAATACTCTTTACAGCTCCTTCGTGCACCCTTGAAAACTCCTGCTAGGTAAAGAAGTCCAATTAGAGTTTTAATCTCAGTCGTATCTGTTGCTTTTGTGTCGTTTTTGTCTCTATAGTTGTCCGAAACTTTAGCAATAAAAATATTACTATTTTTAACAATTGATGACAAAATTTGGTCATCAAGAAAAGAATTCCAACATTCCAATGGGGTAACAGCATTCGTGGCATTGCCTTTTACGCCTGGGAGATGACTTATAATGTTATGGCTTCTTGTTCTAACATTAGTAGTGGGACAGTGTTTTTTCCATTTTGTGCCATTTTTCGAATCGTAATACAAGTGACTTATACTTCCACGACTACCTTCACTTACAAGAGTTTGAGTATGTTCTTCCAACACTTCAATTTCTTGGTCTGTATCGGAAAAATGGTCACTTTCATTGCAATGGTCACTTTCTGAGTCAGAATCGCCTTCAAAGTCTATTTCTTCTATCTGAACCTCATCATGTAACTTTTGTAGGCGTTCTATTTCTTTAAGGTAAGGATCCATTGTACACACAAACTATAAATACATCCCAAAATTTTTATTTAAAACAAAAAACAAAACAAGTTTGTATATTACCTTCAACAAAAACAAAATCCCTAAACAGTCGGGCTAGGCCTGTGGAACTATAAAAATTCACAACTGCAGCTATGCGCGACAAACTCATATGCACTGATCAGCCACGTGTTCTTCATGCACAAGCCGAG
The DNA here is from genome assembly GCA_014611495.1 of Limonius californicus. NCBI lineage: Eukaryota > Metazoa > Arthropoda > Insecta > Coleoptera > Elateridae > Limonius > Limonius californicus. The sequence continues at coordinate 859 of JABXWE010023630.1, read as the reverse complement.
AGGTAACGAAAATCACCGGCAATACATGCGTCAATTGCATTAACTATTGGGAAAACATTTTGCGCTTAGTTTCATAGGCCTAGTCCTGGAGGGTTAAAAAAGCAAAAATCTTTATTAATTGTGTTAAAATCGTTAAAAAGTTTACTAAAACATGAAATTATAAGCTTTTTAAATCTAACCATGTCACTATTCATATTCATTATTCACATTACTCCACAGGCAATTCCTTCAAAAGCAAAATTTTGTATTAATTAATACACAAACAAATAATTGTTTACTCTTTTTTTATGCGTTTCAGAAAATTAGGCAATACTAATGGTGTTATTGTTTTTTGCGTCACTATTTACTATTTTCTAGGTTAGCAACTGCCCATAAAACTAAATATTTGGTATGAGACCATAAAAATTTATCAATTTGATAAAAAGTATTAATCGGCTTTTATAACATACTCTTCGTGTACTCGTTGATGGCTTAAAATAATCAGATACACTATTGCACAATGCCAAAAAAGTATATTTTGTCATAATACCCATAATAACATACAAAAAACTGAAAAATATGTGGACTAAAGTGACTAAAATTGTTAACTATCAATTTAAAGATTTCTTACTGGATAAAACATCCTTAAACCTATTATTAATTAATTAGAAATAACTTTTAAAAAATATAAACTTTGTTAGTTTAATAAAGTAATAGGCTCTGCTTTTCACGAAAACCAATGTTTACTGAAATAGTTGTATATTTTAATTATTCATTCATTTACCAAACTAATAACCAAAAAGTACAAAGTGATTTTTTAAAAAGTCAATTGCAGTAGCCTAGGGATTGTCCCGTCTATATTAAGCTTTAGAATCTGACC
>JABXWE010023627.1:0-19717 GCA_014611495.1 Limonius californicus | reverse complement strand
TTTGAGCGCTGCAGGGGCGGCTTGGGTTTTTTGATGGGTGTCCATCATGTGTGAGTTTCCTTTCGCTGTTTTACCATGGGGTGAAAACAGACCATGGATAACTGTCGGATTTATAGAAATACACTGAATTTATCCCTGTAAAGGCAATTCATTGCGAATTTGCCGATCGCCTTTGGCGGATTAAGATCGACCCCAGTTCCTGTCCCTCTGCTGTTACCGTCGGTGCGACGAACGCATCGAAGTTTCGGGCCCTTGATGTTGACTCCATTCAATCCAGTCTTCAGGGGTGTACCTACGGATTTTTATCATCATCCTGTTCAATACTTCCGAAATTGTGCCTGCCTGCATCAAAATTTAAGGTAAAGAACTAAAGTTTTGTGTTTTCTGAAAAGAAACCTTTTACGCGTCAACTTACAAAATTCAACACGATTAAACCTTTTTTATGTAACAAGAAGTGGCATTCAGTCGCCGATCGTCCTTTGTCGTATTACTATTTGTAAAAAAGCAATTTTATGTATACTGTGTCATTCCTGTAAGCTCCAACGTCGCTGGCCGCGTGGTTATTTGGAAAATGTAAATGACGTACGCCAGCGGCGCGGCGGCGAGTTTCTTTGTCTTCCTTCCACGAGGACCTACAATCAGCTGTATTTGGAAGGTGGTGCCCACTAATTTTAACACACAACTGTACACAACTAGGAAGATTTCCTCCAGTAAGCGATGTCCGTGAACTCCCCCCTACTCCTCTGAGCTAAGCTGCAGGCCTTTTCCACCTATCCGGTTGCGGGTCGACGAAAAGCTCGTTTGGCCCGTAACATGGTGCTTTATAAAATTTTAGTGTATATATCTCGGACGTCAATAGCATTTCAAGTCCTAATACTGAGCACTGAACCAATCTCCGGTACGTGCTTCTCCGCAGCGTTAAAGTAGACGCACAGGAGGCTTAGAGTTTAACGACGAACCCGAACGACAGAAATATTAGTAAAAACCTTTTGTAATTAAGAGTTGCCAACTGGATTAAGGTATTGTATGTGGTAGTCATAGAAAACTGTACCTGACAAAAATATCCAAAAAAGTAGGACACTTCTAAAGGACAATGGCATACAGAAGATTAAATTTGTTTGGATTTGATCGAAACAACAGTTTGATGTAATTTTAATAAATCATTCTGTGTGTTCGTGTTACTCCTCATATTTTATACTTAGCTGTTCAATTGCCTAGCGTATACGACCGCGTATGCCAAAACCTTTTATAGGAATACAGCAATGACAATACCCCCTTTAACAGGACCACAGAAAACCTACAAATTTTACAATTTTGACAACATTGTAACAATGATTTTTGTTTAATTCACTGTATCTCTATGGCACACTTGATATAATATGAAACAGTTATTATATTAAACGAAATCATTCTGTATGAATATAGTCCTATTATTTGATTATAAAAATTATTAGAATTCATTTACAATATCTCTCTTGCTTGATATTTTCAGTTGTTTCAAATGTCTCTATAATTCGTAAATTTTACAAATCCGGACAGGTATAAAATTTTATTGGTCCGGATTAACGAAGTCGTACTGTATTGAAATGTAATTATACAGGTAGGCTTAAGTGCACTTGTATATATTACAATTCAATACCCAGTGAAATTTAAAAAAATCTTCATACATCGACTAATATCCAATATACAGAGAATTTTTCTTTTTAATATACATTGCCTATGTATACTTTTACAAAGAACGCGTCAATTACGCCTATTGTGTAGGCAACCAACTATACCGACAACTAAAAAATCAAAAATTCACGGTAGTTGTGAATTATTTGAGTATGGAGGTTATGTTGATGCAGTGTTTATATTAAATAAGTATTTCACCATGTATATAGGACGCAAATGATGAATTATTTGTTAAATACAAAAATCGACAAGGTGATGTTTCTGTAAGGTCCGTGAACATTGTACTTCCTTTGTACAACAAAAATACATCAGCGGCAAAGTGGTGTAACGGTCAGCATAGGTGCCTTCCAAGCAGTTGATCCGGCTTCCATTCCCGGCCATCGCAAACTTTCTTTAATTATTATTTTTTGTTATAACTATTAATTATGATTTCTTCAACGTAGCATAAAATATTTAATTTCATTTCTTCGGTTAAAACGTGATTACTTTTAGTTCTTATTTTATAAGAATTCATTACGCATTGTAATGATTGTTTGTATGGTTCGAATACAAGGAATATGTCTTTCTGGATATTTTAGTGAAAATAAGTCTCTCACAGTTCTTAAGCTGTTACCATTCTGATACCACATTAGAATTTCCACTTTTTCGTCTTTACTATACATGGTAGTATAAAAAACGCAAGAAGACACTAAATAAAGATTAATTTTATTTTCTAACATTGAATTAATTTGATCGTTTTGATCACAGCATGGTTTAGTTGTCTGTATAGTTGGTTGCCTACATAATAGGCGCAATTGAAGCGTACCCTACGCCTAAATCGGTAGACTATATTCTGAATCTAAGCAGAAGACAAATCAGGATAATAACGTGCCTTCTTACAGGCCACGGACACCTGAACAGTCATCTCCACAGTATAGCGATTGTGCTAAACAACCAGTGTATGAAATGTCAAGAGCAAGAGGAAACCTCTGAACATGTCCTCTGCAAATGCAGGGCATTAGCGGCCTTAAGATACAAACACCTTGCATCTCCCTTTCTTGAACCGAGAGACATTCAAGACACGCCCTTGAACAGGATTATGTCCTTCGCCGAAGCGACGAACCTGTTCAGGGAGTGAAGTCATTTGTAACCCCTAGGAAGCACAATGGGCCCTGGTGGCCTAAGTGCAGGAGCTTGCTCCGACCCACAGAATCATCATCATCATCAATTGACCCGTTCTTTTTTAAAAGTATACATAGGCAATGTATACTAAAATACTAAAAAGAAAAATTCCCTCTATGGTAACAATGATACTTCTATTTTGTGATAAGAAGTGAAACCACCAACCATTTTAATAATATTAACAAACATTTCCTTTAAAAACCCTAACAGATATTTAAATTTCCATTTCGCAATTATGTAGATACTTGTCTAATTTTGTTCTAATAAAACTACTATAAAATACCTTTATTGTTTGACTTGTAGGCCACAGTTATCATTGCCACATTTACACGGTATCACAAATTTGTTTGATTTTAGATTCTATTGACTATTTGTTAATTTACACATAAAGCAACCAGTTTTACTCCATAAAATACATCTGGTATGTTTTTATAAATATGCAGAAATATCAGGAAATATTTTTAATTTAATTCAACCGCACAACGACGTAATGTGTAACATATTGTGAATTTGACGAAGGAAAATTTCAAGACACGTGTCAACGAAATGAATAATAAACCAACAGAACATTTACTTCAAAGAAAAACTACCAGAATCTCCTAATTTCTTGCAGCGTTTGCGAAGTTTGAGAAATTCCGCAAACAGCGGAAAATCGCTTATTTAATACAAAATATGTGCCATAACTGATAGCGTGCTCTCAGATAAGCTGTTCTCTAACATCGTCAGCACGTGCTTTGTATTAAGGTTGGCATTTAGGTCAACGGTGATTTGAAAGGAAAATCTCGGTGAAACCACATAACCTATAGACGTGTAACATTTTTTAGCATCAAGCGCTGTTAAGAATAGTAATTAAACAAGACAAATAGATTGCCTTAAAATAAATTACTTTTCAATTAAGATAAATAATGATAATGCTATCATACATTTTTGGAATACATTCTTCAATTAGTGGACGGTACGGATGATTTACTGTGGGCAGTTAAATATTTAAATTCCTTCAAGTGAAAGCTATTAATTCAGGTTTTGTTCGATGGTATCAATTAATAGCGGTTTCCTGACCCTCGTTATTTCATTTTAAGTGTTGTGATACACTGTCATAAATTCATTTTATAGATTGCTCAATAAAATTAGCCTTTATCCCCGACACGCAGAACGCAATATCGAAAAGCGCGGAAATCTTTAATATTTCCCTCCATAAAACGTTACGAACCAGTCAGCCACAAAATTTAGACGAGAGTAGTGAAATAAGTCGAAGTAGAAAATCGGGAATTCCGTAATACATTCCGAGAGTGGGAGCCATACTTCCAGAAAGCTATCGAAAAGACCGGCATGGATTTGGACCTGTACTCCAGAAAATTGCAACTCAGCAGAACGAGCTATAATGAACAGCCTTCTGTAACGGATGCAACTCGTAACTTTCAACACCACCCCGAGAAAAACTATTGCAACGAGCCCAGCAGCTTTAATACCCTGAAATAGAGCCAGAATCTATTTGGCTGCCGAAATTTATCCACAAAAACGATGGCCAATTCGTGCAGGTTATAAACTGCACGACGTTTACAACATTAAATTTGTCCGATTTAGAACACTTTTGTAACTGTGTCTGTTTATACGTAATGTGTGTATATAAAGCACTTTTACTACACTGCCGGTAAAATAAAAACCTAACTGCTAATTGAAAATAAATAAGCCATAACTTTAGGTAGCACTTCGTAACCAATACGTTTTCTTGAAGTTTATTGCATCATTATTTGTATTTACGTAGTTCGCTACAATTCAATAAAGAAAACACTATTAAATTACAACTTCTAAATTTGTTTGTGTACTAATTACCAGCGCAGTTATTTGTGACAAAAAATGACCGCTTTTATCCTGAAAAGAGATATTGGAAAAGTTTATAACGAGCTACATCACCACATTTTACGATTTATGTGCAACAAACTTACATTTATGAACTGTGATACAAATTAAAAAACTAAAAATATTGAAGTTTTTTAAACGAGCTTCTGCACCAGTTTAAAAATGAGTATTCTCTTATTTTGTGTCTGTGGCTAGACTTGCATAGGGAATATTCCATGTAAATTGAAACTTTCTAATATTCAAATTATAAGTAAAGCTAAAGGCTAAAAACTTCTGCTTCTGCTTCTTCTTCTTAAACGTATTTTAGGCCGGCGTCCTGTTATTTACAGCTTGCTCTTGGGACGTTGATTGCCAGTTATCTTTCCATCTTTTCGGGGCCTACCCTGTGGTCTGCTTCCCCTGGATTTCTCATCTCTGGCTATTCGTGCTAATCGGTTCCTTTCCATCCTTCCGACATGTTCAATCCATTGTCTCCTTCTTTTCCTTGCCCATTTTACTATATCTTCTGTCTTGCACTTTTCCCTTATTTCGGTGTTCCCAATTCTGTCTCTTAGCGTTTTTCTCGTTATAGATCTAAGGATTCTCATTTGTGATGTACGTAGTAGTTTTTTTGTTTGATTTGTATCTGCCCGCGTTCCTACTTCATACGACATTACCGGTCTCACGCACCTTCTACAGATTCGAACCTTACTCACTATATTCATAAGGTGATTTCTCCATATAACATCTCTCATACATCCTGAGATTTGTGCTGCTTTAGTTGTTTGTTTGAGCACTTCTTTCCGTAAATTACTGAAGCTTGATATCTCTGTGCCGAGGTATGTAAACGCCATCACTTGCTCTATGTTTTCGGTATCCATGACCAGCTTGCATCGTAGCGGCTCCCGTGCTACAACCATGCGCTTTGTTTTTTCTACGGAGATCTTCATATTGTAATCCTCTGCTGCTGTTTTAAATGTTTGCAACATACGCTGTAGGTCACATTCGCTGTCTGACAATATAACAGCATCATGGGCGTAGCAGATTATCTTTACTTCTTCTGGTCCCATTTTATACCCTTTCCCCGTTGTTTTTACTTTGGCAATGATTTTGTCCATTATAACATTAAATAGTAATGGACTTAGGCCGTCCCCATGTCGGATTCTTCACCTTAATTCATTGTTAGTTTTTATCTTCGTGGTGTTATTATTATTTATGTCTTTTATAAGCAGTATTATGTTATTAGGGACTCCTTTTTCTTTTAAAATATCTATTACGTCTTTCAACCTAACGTGGCCGAAAGCTTTCGTCAAATCTATGAAGCACATATACGCTGGTATGCAACATTCCAGGGACTTTTCCGTAATGTGTTGTAATATAAATATGGCATCTACCGCGGACAGATTGTTTCTGAACCCCTGTTGCCCTTCGCTGATTTGATATCTCTCCAATATTTGATTTGCTATGGCTTTTTTAGCAGTTTTAGCATAATAATTTGAGCATAATAGAATTATTGTTCGGTAATTTGATGGATCTTTCTTATATCCATTTTTCAGAATGGGTATTGTGATACTCGTTCTCCATTCTGTTGGTATAGTGGATTTTTCTAAGATCTTCTGATACAGCCGGGTGATTTCTTTGGTCAAATCTTCCCTACCATACTTGTTTAATTCATTAGGTACATTATCCACTGCGGAGGCCTTTCTAATTTTGTAACATTTTTATAGCTTCGTAAATTTGTTCTTGTGTTATTGTGTTTTTATCGATATAAAGGCGTAAACTAATTTGTTGTAGGGATATAACCGGCAATTCTTAAGGTCTACATCTACTTCTATCGCAATCCTCACTAGACTCTCACGCATCTAACGATATATTGAGTATTGCGTCGTCCTCAGCCCAATGGTTTCTTCCCCATTTACAATGAGTTCGAAATCCACTAGGTAGACATCCAGTTCAATTTGGAAACTCGCACAGTTACAACATGGGTAAGAGACAAAGTCTTCCCAGCTTTTGGGAAATTCATATTTGGCATTGTTGTGGTTGCAGAAGACCTCTCAATTCTCATTTAATCATGCCACGTATGTACAGGAAAGCACTTGGAAGCAGAAATTATTGCAATTATTCCGAGGAATCACTTCAACAATGTATTGTCAATGTGCAATCTGTACAGCAAAGCCAAAGGAAAGCTTCAGCTAAATTTAACATTCCAATCGTTACTTTAAAGAGTACCCACATAACCAAAGTTAACCTTTAGTCCTTTACTGGTCAATACCTGCAAAAATGACCTACCGGGGGTAACTTAAAGTTGTCCTTTGTACATCCGCAGTGGTTACCAAAACTACAGTATCCTTTACGTCCAACTTAGAGTTGAGATATAGTTATTCTAAATAGTTAACTTTATATTGCAATCGAAAAGGTTGATTATTGACTAACTTTAAAGTGCACATTATAGCTGCATATCTTTAAAGCAACCTACAGTGTTTAGTTTTCGGTGCAAATTATAGCTGCACATCTTTAAAGCAACCTATAGTGGTTAGTTTTCGGTGCACATTATAGCTGCATATCTTTAAAGCAACCTATTATAGTGGTTAGTTTTCGGTTACATGCTCTATAACAGGATTTGAACGGCAACAAAAAGATTCTTGTAAATCCCTTCTAAAAGATATCCAGAGTAAGTTGATAATAGTTGCACATACTGTTGTAAATAACTATGTTGAAATTGAATTTAATAATACTCGTCATTTTAGCTACTGTGTAAATATCCTATTGTAATTGGTAAATAAATTATTTACAACTTGAATTAATGTAATGTCATTATTGTTTATTTCCCATTTCTCAATTACTTACAGATATGAGTAACAAAATATGTAGTAACAAAAACACAAATATTGTTCGTGAACCCACAATACAATAAATCATATTACGTGTTTATGTTTATTTAAGCTATCATCTAAGCTCTAAGTTAATATTTGCTATTCTTTTGTCATATTTTTTGGTTAACTTTTGGACAATCCTCGCGGTTACATTCCATACTAGCGTCCAGTAAAAATACAACCTTCTTACCTAGCATCATGCTGACTATGGAGATAATTTTTTCTTAAGTAAAAGGAACCGTTAAATTTTTGTGGAATTCGTGCAAATAAATCCACAACCCTAAAGATAAAAAATTTGCAAATAAACAAGAATCATAGGTACTTACGTTGTCTGCCTTTCGAGTAGAACCTAATGTACTTTAAGCATTAGGAAGAGGATACATAAAATAAGAGATTAGCAATTCCATTACGGCTATTTAATATTCCGGGGTTAACATCAAAATTTTACATCTAGATTAGTGATAATTTTGCTAATGTATAAATAAAATTACAATAAATATTACAACATGAACATGGAACGGTCCACAACGTAAACTAGTAAGGGGAGGACGGTTGGACGGCATAAGACATGCGGTGTACCTCCCGGGGTTTCTTTCTTAAGCCATTAACATTGGCAAAGCACAGGCAATGGTGTTGCACACTTAAATGAACATAAGATTGTTTTTATCGAAGGACCACTCACACTTTTTGTTGAGTTAATGAAACTCATAAATGTACTATTTCATTCATTTAATTAATTATAACGAACTATATACATTATACAAGAGTAACAAGTAATACTACTACAACACTCTGAACACGCACATTTTACGCTTGTGCTACTTACTAAGGTTGTAACTTAAGTGCCCTGCGAGAGGGTGCAAGCCGCCCTCTTCAGCACACTCTTGCCAAATCTCTCGCACGGTTGCCAGACTTATGTTAACTTGTTGTTAACATAAACTGGGGGCCCGGCGGCCAACAATTAATGTATGATGTTCCATAATGAATCTATGGTTACCTATGAAATATCTGTGCACTATGCACCAACAAATCACAAATGTTCTGCTACTTATACTAAAGAAACAAGAAACAGCTATGAACTAACATAATCATATAATAAACATTAAATAAACATTAATAAGCAAATTCCATCCTAACTTGTATAATTCTAAAAGAGAGTTATGCATAGATATACATGTTAATCGCCTTCAGAATAAATAGGCAGTATGGCAATTTTTGAAATAGATGTGCGACAAGTACCTGATCTTGTCTTGATGGTAACTACCCGAATCCTTTTATCAGGCCCCGCCACCACCTTTATTATTCGGCCCAGGTTCCACTCAAGAGGCGGCAAATTATCATCTCTGATGAGCACAAGCATGCCCTCTTTAACGTTAGGCAATACTCTCTGCCACTTCGGCCTATTTTGTAATTGCAGTAGATAATCTTTGACCCACCTTTTCCAAAAAGATTGTTGCACTTGAGTGCATTGTTTCCAAAATTTTAACCGATTCATTGGCACTGTGCCCAAGTCAGGTTCGGGAATGCTGGTAAAACTTGTACCGATTAAAAAATGCCCTGGTGTTAAATATGTCAGATCTGATGGATCATTAATCAGCTGACCTAATGGTCTTGAATTTAATATCGATTCAATTTGTATGAGAACTGTGTTAAGTTCTTCATACGTTAAGTGAAGTTTTCCTACAACTCGTTTTATGTGATGTTTGGCTGATTTGATGCCTGCTTCCCATAAGCCCCCAAATACTGGAGAATAACTGGGTATAAATGACCAATCAATGCCTAAGGTAGCAGCTGTATTTTCTACCTTGTTTTTGTGTTCTCTAGAACTAACTAGTTGAAATAATTCTTTCAGTTCATTATTAGCTCCCTTAAAAGTAGACCCATTGTCGCTATAAACTATTGTTGGCCTACCTCTCCTGCCAATGAAACGCTTAAATGCTGCTAAAAATGTTTCAGTTTTCAAATCAGAAACCAGTTCAATGTGCACTGCCTTTGAAACGAAACACACAAACAATGCAATATACGCTTTTGTTATTACCGATTTCCGTATTCTTGACTGCTTGATGTAAAACGGACCACCAAAGTCCACTCCTACTTTTTGGAAAACTCGCGCGATGCTAACTCGATCAATCGGTAGCGACCCCATTAATTGCTGAGACTCTTTGGCCTTCATGCGAAAGCATACCACACATGTATGTAACACCCTTTTTACTTCTCTGTTACTATTTATTAACCAGTACCTTTGCCTTAGATTAGCTACTACTTGTTTTGGACCGGCATGCAGCATGGATAAATGCTCATTTATAATAATCAAGTTTGTGACGTGACATTTTTGCCCTAAAATTATTGGGTGCTTATTTGCAAAAGGAATTGATGCATTTTGCAGTCTGCCCCCCACGCGAAGGAGTCCGTCCTTGTCTATAAATGGAAATAATGACTTGATATTTGAAGTCACTTCCTTTCCCGATTTAAGTTGTGCCATTTCAGAATTAAATTGCGTAATTTGCATTTGTTTTAAAATTATTTTCAACGAATTTTGTAATTCAGCTGTACATAAATTACCTAATCGTTTATTATTTTCAGCCTTCGCATTCTTTATAAATCTTAAACAGTAAGCAAGTACTCGTTGCATTTTATTTATGCTAGAATATTTACTAAATAATGTCAGCGGTATTCCCGGTTGAACACTTATGTGTACCTTAACTTCGGGTAACTGGTCTGGAATGTCTAATTTAGTGGAAAAGTCATGCTTAAATTTGATCCCCGCTAAATATGTGGGACCATGCCACCATAAGCTATTTGCCTGTAGTGCGTGAGGATCAACACCTCTAGACAAACAATCTGCTGCATTATCTTGCGATTTGACATACAACCAATGAAAGTTAGGGGTCAATTGTTGTATTTCTTTAACCCTATTGGCCACATACACGTTTAATTTAAAATGGCTTGATTTTATCCAAGCTAAGGCTATAGTCGAATCTGAATATAAACATACCTTGTTTATGTGTGGCCTGAATAAATTATTAATTCTATACATAAGTTTCGATAGCAACAGTGCGCTGTTTAATTCTAGTTTCGGAATTGTGAGTTTGGTATTTATCGGAGCAACCCTGGATTTGGAACATAGCAACGTAACTGATACCGTATTATCCTGATGGATTACGCGCACGTAAATACAGCAACCAAATGCATAAGAAGATGCATCACAATACCCAACCAATTCTACACACACGGCTGAACTTATAAAAAGATTTCTATGTACAGCAATTACAGGCATAGTAATTAGATTAGTTGCAAATGAATTCCATAGAACTGCTATATTTTCTGGCAATTTATCGTCCCAAGTAATTTTACTTTGCCATAATTTCTGCATAATGATTTTGGCTGACACTAACACCGGACCAACTAGACCAAGGGGGTCATAGAATTTTGATATAAAACTAAGGACACTTCTCTTGGTATAAAACTGCTCTAGTTGTGTTTTTGGGCAGGATACCTTAAAATTGTCGGTACCTACATCAAACGATAATCCTAACGTTTTTATCACTGCGTCATCATTACTTAAAGTTATCTCATCAAAATGTTGATTTTCTTTGGGAATATTCTTTAACAGGTCGGGGTGGTTAGAGCACCATTTATGCAACTGGAAGTGTGCCGACCTTAATAGATTGATTAGTTCAGCTTGAAGCTGAAGTGCGCCTTCCAAATCGTCTGACCCGCACAAAAAATCATCAACGTAGCAATTATTTAGCAACGCCTTTGATGCGAACGGAAATGCATTAGCTTCTTGTTGAGCTAACTCCACCAAGCATCTAGTTGCAAGGTATGGACTGGCCTTTAAACCATATGTTACTGTCTGTAGTTGTAAACACTGAACGGGTAATTTTGAATTTTCCCTCCATAAAATATTTTGCAATTGTTTATGTTCATGATGAATAAGTATCTGGCGATACATTTGCTTTATGTCAGCTATAAAGATGAATTTATAAGTTCTAAATAAAATTAAAACATCAAATAATTCTGGCTGCACCATTGCTCCATTAAGCATCACGTCATTTAATGATATTTTATTTTTTGTTTTCATGGACCCGTCGAAGACTACCCGAAGTTTTGTCGTTTTTTTATCTTCGCGTATTACAGGGTGATGCGCCAAAAAATATACAGCCTCATGCTGTGAATTATATTTTGCCAAGTCTACGACTTTAGCATGACCCAATTTTAAATATTCATTGATAAATTTAGAGTATTCTTTAAATAACTCAGGATTTTTAGCAAATCTTTTCTCCAGATTTAGCAGTCGCGAAAAGGCTACCGAATAAGAAGCTCCCAACCTCAGCTCGTTAATATCCACCTTCAGTGGTAGTTTAACTTGAAACCTACCATTGATTCTGGTAACTGATTGTTTATAAATATCCTCACATAATTCTTCCTCGGAATTTAATTCCTTCTTATCAGGTAAATGTTCTAATTCCCAAAATTTGGAAAGTAGTTTATCTAAATGTGAATTATTGTCTATACTTGCATGGAGTGACACCGCGTGCAAACTGTTTTTAATGTTGCTACCAATATTATTTACGACTCGACCACTTACAATGTATCCTAATAGAGAATTCTGCAAAATTGGTTGGTCGTGCCCTAATTTAAGAGTTCCTTCTAAAAGAAGTTGGAAGAAAATATCTGCCCCCAACAACATTGAAATTTCGGACGGAGTGTTAAATGTTTCGTCTGCTAATTTAATATTGGGAGGTATTTTGATATTATTGATGTTGATTAAATATTGAGGTAATTCCGTGGTAATTTGTGGAATAATAGCAAAGGTTCCATTTATTTTATACTCGCATGACAAAGAAGTTAATTCTAAAGTTATGCTTGTAGATACCCTTGTTTTGTTATTTGAAATACCCTGAATTTCCAAATTATTTGTGAACGTTTTAAATCCCAACTTGTGTGCTAATTTAGTAGTCACAAATGAAGTTTGGGAACCGGAGTCTAACAAACATTTGACTACTATAAACTTGTGCTCGATTGTTTCAACCTTTACTTGGGCTGTAGGCAAAAGTACTTGGGTTGCACAAATTGTACTACCCATCAAGGTAGTGTGCTGATTAATCTGCAGAGGACTCTCGCTTTCATCAATGTGCAGTAACCCATTGTGCGGTTTAGAGCATAAAACACAGTTTTTGTATGTACAACTCCCATTATGAGACTTCAAACAGATTACACAACTATTAATCCTTTCGACAAATTTGATTCTTTCACTAACCGGAAGATTTTTAAATTTAAGGCATGCATATAATTTGTGTTCGCTAGTGTTACACATACTACACGACCCGCCAGCGTTGCCCTTCTTAGTCCCTTTATTACTATTGTTATTAGATTTAGAATTGGTACTTGACAAATTCACAAAAGATTTTTGTTTTGGCTTTGTACTGCTGGTTGAAGTTAAACTTGCCGATGCTTCTAAACTCATTGCCCTTTTCTCCAAATACGCCAAGAATAAATTTAAATTAGGCGACTCGTTTTGATTCCTGTCTAATTGATACGCCCTAGTTGTAAAATTATCTAATTTCTGTGACAATAAATAAACGAGTATGGAGTTCCACTGATCAACTGGCTCCCTTAAATTTTTTAAACAGCCTACATGTTGCTTTATTTTCGAAATAAATTCTCTTAAGTTTTTTGCCGATCCTACACTAAACGCAGGAACTTCTAACAAATGCTTTAAATGAGCATTAATAATAATGGTTTTGTTATTAAAGCGATCATTTATTAGGTCAAGAGCTGTCGCATATGAGTCATCAACCACCGGCAGACTTGAAATCAATTCTAATGCTTCACCCTTTAAATATTTTTTTAAATAGCATAACTTTTGAACATTACTTAAGGTAAGGTCCTTGTGGATTAATGCCTCAAACAATTCATAAAACGAGTTGTAGTTGCTAACATCGGTTCCATCAAAGAATGGTATATCTAATGTGGGTAGCTTTGATTTTATTGTGCTACTACCACTATCATGGTTACAACGCGTCGCATTAGACTCTGGCCTTGCCTTGTTAACAACTGCTGGATTTAGTTTATTACTCAATTTTTTAATTTTAACAAGGATTGTCTGGTAATATTCAAAAACATCATCTTTGTCCACCTGAGTTTCATCTGCACACATAATATCGTCTTGGATATCGCAATAACTTTGGTAATTATTTACTAAGGTTTCGTACCTAACGTTTAATTCCTCGATTGATATTTTTTCTACCTCTACGGCAACCCCTGCGGGTATACCTTCGCTTGCCTGGTCGAATTTACTAATAAAATTATCAATTTTGGTAATGCTACCCTTTGTTGAAGATCTACGCTGCAATAGCGTTTTTAATTCTGCCATTTTGTTTTATAATATAAGCACTTATTGGCTATTTATAAGGCCGAAATTAAAATGAATTTTGAATAAACACTTGTTATTCTGAAGACGTAACTTTTTGTATGTCCTACGCAAAGCATAAATCAATGAACTTACACAATTATATACTATACAATTATCAACAGACTTATGCTAAAGACAATGTTATACCTGAAATGAAATATTCACTTTCAACACCAAAGACCCAGCGCGCACTTATTCACTTTACTTAGAAGAAAGAAGCGTTGCACCACTAAACGATGCTTGTTGTGACTCACCGTTTAGGTATTCTTCCTTGGTTGAAAGCTCCCTCGTTTCCGGTTAACCACGTGCAGGCTTGGGAAAACAATGGCGACCACGTTTTTCTTCACTTATTGGAAGCGTGTTATATTTCCACCATCAATAGGTGTTTTCATAATTTCCACATTAATTATTGGAAATTACTTCGATTTCTGGACTTTGTCACTAGTATTTTACTATCCGGACTCGAAATGACCATTTTATGTTGCACACTTAAATGAACATAAGATTGTTTTTATCGAAGGACCACTCACACTTTTTGTTGAGTTAATGAAACTCATAAATGTACTATTTCATTCATTTAATTAATTATAACGAACTATATACATTATACAAGAGTAACAAGTAATACTACTACAACACTCTGAACACGCACATTTTACGCTTGTGCTACTTACTAAGGTTGTAACTTAAGTGCCCTGCGAGAGGGTGCAAGCCGCCCTCTTCAGCACACTCTTGCCAAATCTCTCGCACGGTTGCCAGACTTATGTTAACTTGTTGTTAACAATTATATTATACTAAATGCCTACAGGTAATCTTTCATTTTAAGAATAAATTGCTTGTAGAGCTTCTGTGCGGCGAGCAATTGGCATGGCGAGCAAATAGTTATCGACCAAACAGACTTGCGAGCAAACGACAGGCGAGCAAACGGGGGCGAGCTATGGGGGCTGTCGTCCTTACATCATTAAAACTTAAAAGGTATTATCCTTAGAGATGTTCCTACACAACATTAAACGCGAAAATGCTTAACTACATCAAAACTGGGAAATACTTTAACAACAAATCAACGTTAGTATATCATATCAACGCAAAACAATTAAGATAAGCAACCTTTAATCATTTATTAACACTATACGGGATTGAATCATGAAAGCTTTTAAATTTGTCTCATGAAGTTGAAGGAATTCTGTTATAAGAATGTTTTGTTCAGCACATGGAAATCTATTTACTTTCCAAATATTTTATTTCGTGCTTGTTAGACCCTGACTATAATAATGTTTGTTATTTTTTACTTGTTTAGTTTTTACTATGAAACGGTTGCATCCATAGGTGCTTTTCTTTTTAAGTAATATTATAAATAATAATTAATTTTGGCAAACACCCTAGTTACTGCAGTAAGAGAACAACTCAACAGAAAGTAACTTCAATCCGTTTCCACATTCTAAAAAATTTAACGATCTTTTTGTTGTAATACATGTATCTTCGGTTGCTTCAGCCACTCTTAGAAGAGGACAACTTATCTAGCCCACCCTGTATAAATTATTAAATTTTTTAATGGTAAATGAATATTTATGTAACAAATTTTACTCACCTTGTACTATTTCAGTTTATTTACTCAACAAAACATTTGTTAATTGTATGAATATACAAATGTGTGGTTGACATTTAAGTAAGTGTTTACCCATTTTAATCTGTTTACATAATTTATTGGAAAACTTTATACGATAATATATCAACCATAATTTGTGGATATTTTCTATAAATATACTTCCATTGCGAAGCGTAGCCATTGGCCTTGTTTTTGTTGTTTAAACGAGAAGTACAACCGCTTTTTCTTCTATTTTAAAACAGAATGCTGTAATGTTGTAATGCCTACATCTTAATTCAAAAGGTGAAATTTTAGTTTTGGCATGTAATATTGTAATCTTGAAACTGAAATTCTTAATTTAAACATTAAAATCAAGTTCAAGGAATTGAGATCGAGATCTGTAGTTTATCGATTAAATTTCCAATTTAAATACTTCATTGCAGGGAAAAGTCTTAACATGAATGATGATTTCTAGTTTAATTAAAGGTTAAATCTGAAATTTGAAGAAAACAACATGTATTTACCCGCGCTGCAAACAACATGCTAATGACATTCTAACTAGGTGTGACGTTCGGCCGCTTTTATTGAACGCACCCTGTATGGGCGACGTTTATTTATATTTCTGCGAACGCAGCATTAACCCGAGTCTTCAGACTGTTAACTGCGAGGAAAAGACAAAAGTCAGACAGTAGCGCTCGGCCTGAATTTTACGCATATTTAAAATTTTCCCCGGACGTCTGAATCAGTGTAATTTACCAATAGCGATATAACAAAACACTGCGTGCACAAGGCCTTTCTGCAGTATCTTTTTTCAGGTATTGTTAGTTTAGATTCAATTGTTTTGGGGTCACCTGTGCGTGGCCTTGTTTAATATTAAGATTGTTCGTAACGTGGATTTTGAGCAGTGCCGGATCTAGTGATATTCTGTTAGTGCTCTCACTTATTACGACTTTATCCCTTTAACCCGTCCTTTATGTGTCATGTGTCAATAGTTGAAATCCAAATTTCCAATTCCATGGCAAAAATTTAGTTATACTTTTGCAATCACAATCTGGAATTTAAATTTCCAATTTAAGAATTTAAGTACCAAAATATAAATTCTGGCGGATGTTCCTAGTCTAAATCTATAGTGAAGATCTACTGCCCCAGTTTAATGATGATGTTTAAAATTGAGATCTTGAATTTGAGTACGAAATCTTTAATTTGAAATATTCGAAGGAAATGATACTGTTCCATGTGAAAATACAATTAGAGGTCTCTTCAATTCAAGGAGAACTTTCTAGTTCGAGTTTGAACGCGAAACTTTGGCTGTGATATATAGAGTCAAACGTCCAGGTTAAAGACGAAATTACGTTTACGTGCGGAAGCATTATTTTGAAATATAGAGAACCCGAATCTTATTCTTAAATACGAAATTTCCACATCAAACACTTTATACTACAGGCTTATACTTTAATACTAAGATCACGAGTTTTGAGACCAAATCTCTACTTAAAAAGATTTCACATTAACGGATGCTAGTAGTAACCACAATGTTGACTTTCAAGATGAAGTTTTAAATTTGCAATTATGTTCAAGATGTAAATAGGAGGTCGCCAATTTAACGCTTCTTGTGGTTTATTTATAGAAATATATCAACAAATATTTAAGATTTTGTTATCGATTTCTTTTCTACTAAATTCGATGAAAGGGTCACTTTTTTATCAAGGCTACTTCGCATGAATGAAATGAAGGTTCGTCTTTCAAACGTTTCAATCGAAAACAGCCATTTATACGTCGTTTGCCCCAGTTCTCGTCGCGAGTACAAAAAGTTGCCATTTCTGACTCCTTAACACCATTTATGCTTGTTGGTTGCGTAGGAATGCTAATGTATTCAGTGAAATTAGGTTGCGAAATGGGAATTTATCGTAAGCCCTCGTAAAAAGCCCGCCACTGTTTCTGATGATTTATTCTGCTCATAGAGCTTTATTAATGACGCTGCACATAACAAGTGAGAACTTTTTATTTATAGGTTTCGAACCGCAAAACTTGCACGAGCAGATATAAAATGAAAAAGAAATAAGCGAGAAAATAAATAGTGTATCTTAAAGAGGCCTTAACGGGGTCACGGGCAGTGAGGTGCTTCCGAGGGGAAATGGTATGATTTCGGAGCGGAATGGCCCTATTAATATTTCCAACTTTCTTCCAAAGTTCTCCTTTTGAACCCTTAAACTTGGAAAAGTAGGTAGATGGGAGAATTTTAGGAAATTCCCGGGGGCAATTGCTCTCCTGCGATCGGGAGACAAATATCATCTTACGAACAACAAGCTACAACTTCCAGAAATCTAGAACCTTTCAGAGTTTTGCTCGGTACTTTCTAGTAAAAGTTTATTTCATTCTAGCATTTCTTTTCGAAATGTAATACATTATGAATGCGAGTAGTTTCCAACTTTTAATTTTAAATTCAAGTTCTGGCGCTCCGACTGGGATTAATAATTGCGAAGTTTAGCTTATATTTAATTTAGACTGATCTAGATTTAACTACGGAGAACTCATAAATAGCAGCATATAAAGGTTTGAGTTGTGAGCTAAACACAAAGTTATAACAACGTTTTGCTCGGATAAGGGCTCTATCTCTGGTTGTACGTTGCAATGTAGCCGCGAGTTCTTTGTGCAACTATCCCAACTTTCGCTCTAAATAATCTGACGCAAATAAAACGACGCTGGAGGAGGTGTTAGCTGTTAGAATAAAGGGAATGCAGCTAGTTAATCCTTCGTCTCGTTCTTGGCAGCTCACAAAGAAACCGTGAAAGTAAGTGACATATCCTGCAAGAAACTGCAGCATTTCGTACGTCCATCTCGGGCTGCATAAAGCAATTAGACACGTTTTAAAGGATTTCCTCTAGAAAACTGACAATGATTTGTGTCAATAAAAATCCGGATTTCTACTCAAGGAATTAAGGTAATAAATTGTCAGACTGGGAAATGTGGATTTAACTAGTTGCATGCGTCTGTGCAAGAACATTTCGGTCCAATCAGGCATTGTATTAAACAGTATTGTATTACACGAAACCAGTTATGCGGTAAAAGTTAGTACGTTTGACTTCCACATTGAAAGTCTGGAGTTCAGTTTCAAGTACCAAAACATTGGCATTTTAATAGTTGTTCCCCCTCGCAAGTCAATGGCAAACCAATGAGATATTCTGCTTAGCGAATTTGCTAGAGAGGAAGGGATTGTACGTAGTTCTAGACTACGTTAAGCTGTAGGTCTCCTATATTTGTGATATTTTTAACGCACAATACAGTCATAAGGAACAAGATTGCAACAACTTGTAGGAGGTGTTGAGGATTAGACAATATTTATTATTCTTTCTTCCTAGTTAGTAATAATCAAATCTCTTCCAATTTTTCTATTTCTGTATCTAATACGTAACTATTTTAATTGTTTATGTATATAAATTCTGCAAAGATATAATCATTCAACATTCCACTCTTATAAGTGGAATAGGAATGAATCAGAAAGACTAACCCAATAAAATACTAATGAGGTTGATGTTAGAATGTGCTTGGAGATTACAGCAACTCTAATGTACTGAACTATTTAACCATTATGCTTAAGTCATTCTTCACCAGCAGAACCATTACAGTACTTATGAACTATGACTTTTCTTCTATTTACTACATTTTAGCAAGACTGTACTACGGCTCACTTATATAAATAATATAAGTATTAATAAAAGTATTAATAAATGCACATTGGCTACGTTTGCAGATGATATTGTATTACTTACTTAAAATTGGGAAGTCAATATTGCAGGGCAAGATGTCCAAAATAGTGTCAAGTCTACCTCTAATGCTACGTACACACGCAGACACCTAAATGTCGACACTTGTGTCTAGATTGCTCTACGGTGTGTTCACACTGCGTGGTGTATTTGTGGAAACTATTGCGTAGAGCAGTGTCACTAGATACAACACTAGACTGAAGTTGCTAGACTTCTCTACTATGGTGCTAGGACTTATCAGATGGTCCTAACACCTAATAACGTATAATTAAAATACACAATTGGAGAGATCAATTTTTAATGTTTTGCTTTTGATAAAAATAATCGGTAACTATTTACATATAAAAACATAACAACGGAAACATAACAACCCCAGACGACCCGACCCGCACAACATTTACGC
>JABXWE010023626.1:0-20911 GCA_014611495.1 Limonius californicus | reverse complement strand
ACGAAAAGATACAAACAGAAGCTGAGGAGGAAACCTATTAACAACATCTTTATAGAAACAAGGCTTGCGATGCAA
Source organism: Limonius californicus (assembly GCA_014611495.1). Lineage (NCBI taxonomy): Eukaryota > Metazoa > Arthropoda > Insecta > Coleoptera > Elateridae > Limonius > Limonius californicus. The sequence continues at coordinate 20,836 of JABXWE010023626.1, read as the reverse complement.
AGTGGAAAGGAAGAATTACCTAAATAGAGAAAAATAAAAAAAATATGCACTCTTAACTAATCCTAAAAATTCATATCTATGTATAAGTATATTAATTCCATATAAGTTTAAATTATTGTATATGCAAGTGGCTCCAAACTTTGATTATTAAACCTATCTCCAAGAAAAAAAAACACCCTTGTAATGAGACCTCAATCGAAAAAGTAACCATTTTCGTTGGAGGTTAACTGTTACGCATATTTACAAAGTACACTGCTTACATCTTCATATACGTTAATAAAAAAAATTATATTAATGATTTTGGATTAAAGAACTTTATTTTAATTTAATTAAATTACTCCAATCGCAGATATCTTCTTACCACAGTGGAAATGAATATCACTTAAAAACTATCCAAAAAACTAGGCGCTAACACAAATATCAATGTTTTGATACTACTAAACATACAGGCAGTTAGTTCACGGAACACACGGTGTATCACAATACTAAGCAATAACAAATATCAGTTAATATTGGAGACTATTACAAGTAGACTAACGACATTCATCCCACAGCCACTGACTGTAAAAGTAATATGTGACAACCCAAAAGTTTATAAAAATATTATTTTTCGCATCTATTCGGCAGACTAACTACAACCACTATCACGGGTATTTCAAATCTCTGATAATGCCCTTTCACCACAGAAAAAGTGATACCTTTGAAGTCCTACTTAATAAAGCAATGGCAATGTACAAGATGTTCCATTAAAATAATCTATGGATAAACTCATACCAAATAAAAAGCTAGAAAAACAATTCCCCGTCGTAACAAAGATATCAACGGCTTGAAACTGCTAAACATACAGGGAATTAGTTCACGGAACACTCGGTTCGTGACAATACTAAGCGATAACAAATATCAGCAAATATTGAAGACCATTAGAACTAGACTGACGACATTCATTACAAAACTATTGATTCTAAAAGTGATTTGCAGTACCTCGAAAGGCTATACAAATATTATTTTTCACATATATTCAGCGGACTATGTTGTATCTACTATCATGGATATTTTAACCACTGACAATGCACTTTCACCAAACATAAAGTGAAAAATTAGAAGTCTTACTTAATAAAACAATGGCATTGTACAAGGTGTACTATTAAAATAATCTACGGATAAACTAACACCAAACAGAATACTAGAACAACAATAATTCGTCGTAACAAAAATATCACCGACTTGAAACTCTTAGACATACAGGGAGTTAGTTTACGGAACATTCGGTACGTGACAATACTAAGCAATAGCAAACATCGACAAATATTGAAAACCATGACAATTAAACTGACGCGACATTAATTACAAAACTATTGATTGTAAAAGCGATTTGTAGTAACCCGAAAGGCTATACAATTATTATTTTTCGCATCTATTCAGCAGACTATTTTGTAACTACTATCATGGGTATTTTAACCCCTGGGAATACACTTCCATCACACATAAACTGATTAATTGGAAGTCCTAAAACAATGGCAATGTACAAGATGTACCATTAAAATAATCTACGGATAAACTAATACCAAATAGAAAACTAGAAACCTAATTCGTCGTAATAACGATATAAACACCTTAGAACTACTAAATATAAAGACAGTTAGTTCATGGCACATTCGGTACATCATAATACTAAGCAATAACAAATATTAGAGACCATTATAGTTCGACTGAGGACATTCATTACAATTAATTGTAAAAATTATTTGTGACAACCAAAAGGTTTATACAATTATTATTTTTCGGTCCTATTCCGTAGATCTATGTTGTAATCACTGATATGGATATGTTAACCTCTGACAATGCACCTAATAAAGCAGTGACTGTAACCCTGGAATGGAAATCTGCTGGCCCCAACACTAGACGGGCAGACAACAGATAAAATGCAGTTCTCCAAACATGTTGCCCCTGGTTAGGGATAAGAAGAAGAGAGCGACCCCTAATGAGATGGTCCGATGATGTAAAAAAACATACAGACTTACTGTTGAGGAAACGAGCAGAAGATAGAAATAATTGGAGACACATTGGAGAGGCCTAGATCCGGAAATTGATTGACGAAGGCTGAGAAGAAGAAGAATAAGAAGAAGAAGGCAATGGCAATGTACAAGACGTTCCATTGTAATAATCTATGGCTAAATTATTATCAAATAAAAATGAAGCAAAACAATTCGCCATAAGAAAGATATGAACATATTCAACTACTAAACATGGGTGATTGGCTCACTGGGTACATTACTCTTTCTCTCTCTTCATGGCACTACAGTCCCATCTCGACCTCGACCTCCCCCATTTTTCGCCTCCACTCTTCCATGTTCTCTGCACTAATCTTCCTGTTTTTGATGTTAAGTAATTGCTGTGCATTCTCTTCTATGTTATCGGACAATCATCCCTCGGCCTTCCATTTGTCCTTTATTTATTTGCTTTGGTATTCATAATACTAGGCAATACCAAATATCAGCAAATATTGAAGACCATTAGTGTTAGCTGACGTTATTTATTACAAGACCACTGACTGTAAAAGTGGTTTGTAGCAGCCGTCCGAAAGGTTATACAAATATTATTTTTCGCATTTAGTCGGCATACTAATTGCAACCACTATCATGGGTATTTCAACCCCTGACAATACAGTTTCGTCACGCAAAAAGTAATAACTTGGAACTCCTACTAATAAAGCATTGACAACATACAAGAATTCCGCTCAAATAATCTACAGATATAGTATAAACGGAAAACAAGGTGTTACATACAAGTAAATATAAGAAACATCAGAATAATGAAACACTATCAATCTAAATCGATTAAAGAAATAGAAATCGGTCATAGGAATGCAAAATACAAACAAAACGATTTATCTTGACAACGAAACATTACATTGTTAAATATAGCTTACATCTCCATACAGTTCGTTTTCAAAAGAGTCTACGAAATAGGGTGTGGCGTAGCCCACGGGTTTAGTTACTATTTGATGTTCAAACTTTAACAACTTATTAGCGTTTCCTGTATAGCTTTTGAAATTCAAGAAAATTGACCCTGAATTGTTATAAATTGGCAAAATCAGAAACACTAATCAGTGATGTCACTCTACTTGCGTAAGCATGTTTTCTTTGATTCCGAAAATTAACAAATAAACCGCAAATATTTTTAATACTAAAAAATACAATAAACCGCCAGGTACTGCTTTACACATTTAAAATACACTCAAATGTACGTGGAAATCTCCAATTTTGTATACACTGCTTTGCTGAGACGTATTAGTTTAATGGCCACCATTATTTTAATATGCTCACAACCAGTGAATGATCTTCACCAGGGCACCAAGTCGTGATCGACCAACCACACCTTCACCATCGCTTTCTGCATACAATTCTCAATTCTCCCGCCTAATCGTGCGTTGAAGTCACTGCCCGTATTTTTTGGGCCTTATGTGACGCGCCTCCAAAGTGTTTCACAATATGTTTATTAGACAAAATGTATCTGCAAGTGAAAGGAAACTTGGAGTTACGCGATCAATGGAATTACAATTCAATAAGCTCTACTGAGTACAATTACTGCTAAACAAAACTAGAACTAAATTATTGTCTAAACGCAATATCCGTAAAGTAAAGAAAGATCTATTATTTAAATACTCCGACGACAACGTCTCCAACGAGAACAAGGGAGCACCTTTCAATGTCAACAATTCCAGTAAACTTTATATAATTCCAACTACGCACTTTGCAGGAGTTGGAGAAGTAAACAATATTCGAAATGTAAGCAAGTTATACAAAAACAAGAGCGAATACATTAAGCAGAATGCGAGGAGCAAAGCCCAAGACGGCTTCGAACAAAGCAGAACTACGCTAGAATTTCAAGATAGTCACGTTTGCCTTGGAATTTGTGACCAAGATTATAGTTGGTACTGAACATCGCCGTACCAGTCGGACCTCCCCATTATCGCGTCATGAATATTTTATGCAGTTCACGCGCCAATAAATGTTAATCGCCGTCGCTGGCATCCGACAAATATTGGGAATTCGGGACTTCGATAAACGGAAAATTTGTATCAAAAGAGAAAAGAAACATCAAATGTTGGACTAATCGATTTTAGCTCGCGACGCTTCCACCGCCGACGTTTTATTTAAACACTCCTGGTTTACATCTTGTCCATACCAATGAGAATTAAAACGAATGGCGCGGCTATACAGGATGTTCTTGAAACGTCTATAAAGAATTGTACTAGATTTACGTCAAGTTTACGATGACTTTTCAAAACTAGCAATCGCCGCCATAAAAATACGATTTTGATTACCATTGAAATGGACAGCGTGTTCAGCCCTACAGCCATCAGATGAATAGAAACATTTTGTTGTTGCGAAAAACGTTCATATAAAATTTCTTTAATATACGTTTTTGAGTTGGTAAAAATATTTGTTAACAAATGTAATAAACATATACAGGGGATTTAAAAGTATAATATCTAGTCTTGAAATTATGTCAGCTTTATGTTATTTAGGAAACTCATAAATTAAATTAATAAATACGTCCAACCCCAAGTTGAATAATACATTTTTAAAATTTCAAGTACTGAGTAAGTTTTGTTTACAATAACATTTCTTAAAAAATGTGATTTACATATATTTATTTATAAACCTGAAATCACATATATCATACGTTACACAATCCTGTATAGTATACAAAATCAATTGGGAAGATTGCAAATCATATTATATTGGACAAACACAGCATCAGGATAATTAGTATACGGATATCGTCTACTAAATATAAATATTTAATACATAAGCAATTGTATTCTTTTTTGTTTGTGTACTCACTTATTAACGTCGGCTTTGAAAAAATTTAGTTTTAGTTAATTTATAAATCATTTCATATTTAGCACAAAAGCCTTTACTGAATATCTTTTAAAAACGACTAATTAATATATATACAGGTTGGCAATGCTTATATTTAAGCTACACATCAAAATCGTTTACAATAAGGTTTCGGTTGAAAACATCGTTGTTATATCATAATAATACAGATTGTTTCAGAACATCTTATAAACAACCAGCAACATTTAAGTTGTGTTGTGCTAATAAAGCAGGATTCATATGTTATGACATTCGGCAGCTAAATGCGGAGGCACATGTATCCACAAGTTCAGAAGCGTCTTAAATTAGATCAATATCAAATCACTTAAATAGGTGTTGAAGATTAGTGTATTATTAATCTATATTACTTTTCCGTTAATTAAACTGTGTAATAATATCTTTAATAGTATTACACTCTCCTGCACACTTGATTTACCCTAATTTCACGTCATTTTACTATGTGAATTGGAGTTGCGGTTTTTAGAAATCAATATATTATTCAAATTGTGTTGATTTATTTGCTTGATAAGAACCTGCTTCATATTCTACTGTTCAAAAAATTTAATTGAATTAAAAAATGGCAAGAACATTAAACAAAGGTAAAGCATGAAAGTATTGGCGATATGTAAAATGAAGATACGTGTCTCAATAGGAAATACATGAGATATACCACTATTCAGTATCTTAATGGATCTTCGTACATGAAGTTTTATGTATGTACCAAAATGGTAGGACATTTAAAAAATTTTAAAAAACTTTTTTTAACAAAACCGTCTACATCATGTTACAACAATCACAAATTGTATATACCACAGATGACTGACATTTTAAAATTAAACAATAATTTGTCATTAAACATATACTATCAAGCCTTTATTTAGGAGCACCGTTAAAGGTTGTACTATAGATAAACTAGTTTTAGCGTTTCAATCTTTTGCAAAACCATGGCAGCAAATCAATCAATCAAATAGGGATCTAGTTTTATTCTTATGACTGATATCTGGGAGTTACTAAACATTTACAGGTGTGTTATTTATAATTTGTTTCATCTGTTGGCTAGAGCGGTTTATACCATACCATAACTAACAGAGGTTGGGTGTTGGAGGTACACTTTCTGTGAAAATTCTTTCCTAGGAAACTTTCTAAACTAGATACTACCAGAATGAGTATTGCTAATAAAGGTGGATTCATCACAGAATATCACCTTTTATCAGTGTTGTGGTATCCAGTAACGATGTTCCTTCCCATCGCAAATGGTTGAGTATGTCTTTTTCGGAAAGTAGTGGTTTCTTGCGTGCTCTACATTCTCGGATTCAAAATTAAGAAGTCTTCTCACAGTAGATGTACACAAACTTACACCAGTAGCTTTTGATGATAATTTGGTCAGTTCTGTAGAATAGTGGCCCCTGCCAGTCTGACTGGTTCTTCTCAACACATCATCATCTCTAGCAGAAATTCATTTTAGTCTGCCTTTCCGGGGTTTATCTTCAATTTTTCCAATTTGGTTATGAGTTACAACTACTCTAACAACGGTTGATCGATTACACTGTACTTTATTGTGATCTAACAGGTGGAAACTCATTCGTTATGATTACATGCTGCTTTCTGTCGGATAATTTGATCTGTTTCTTTTGCAAGGACATAGTACAACTTTGATGGCGGGTAGATCTCAAATAAATGTCCTAAATCCAGTGCCAGTATATACAATTAGAATATAAAAGGTATTTCGAGGTTTACATGGTTATTAAGGAATTTCGAAAATCCTCCTTATTTTCAGAATAATAGGAAACTGATTAAGGGATTTAGGAGCCCAAGATCCCAGTAAGCATATAAACGTATGACGTGATAATGAACGATATTTTAAACTAGTTTCTAAAAATTATGTCAAAAAGTCACAGAAACAATTATACGCTTTAGTGAAGCAAGAGTTTTTCAACCCACTGTATACGAGATTGGTTCATCAATTACTGTAACATAGAAGGTATTGAAACAGTTGTCAGTTATTGACATTAGTATATGCCAAGTTGCTGGTGCCTATCTTCTTGTATATAAAAGTTATACATTTAATATTACAGTGGTGCTGGTGATTTACTTGAAATGGAAAAATCGAAACAACGGCAGGAAATTTATAATGATATGTCGGGAGTGTTGGGTGATTTTACCCCGTCATATTAAGTAATTAATTATTGGTGCCGGAATTTCAAATTACCACCAGATGCTGGACCACCAAAAACTATTGTCACTCAAAACAATACTGATATGGTTCATGATATGGTACTGAGTGATAGGAAAGGCGCTTTTCCGCTGGAAACGTTGAGAAAATTTTGCACGAGGGATTGGGTCTGGAAAGAGTCTACGCATGATGGATTCCGAGAATGTTGTGACCTGATCAGAAGCGGCCAGGTTTCTCATTGCTACGAGCAGTTTGAGATCAATGGATACGGATTTGGATGGATTTTTGGAAAGATTTGTAACTGTAGATGAAACTTAGGTTCATCACTTTGATCTAGAGACAAAACGGCAGAGAACGGAATGGCGCCATCGTGGTAACCCGTTAGTACGAAAGTTCCGAAGTGACTTCATCAGCCGTAAGGATAATGGCAGCAGTGTTTTAGGATTCTTAGGAATTTTTTCACGTTGACTATTTACCACGTGGTCGCACAGTAACGGAAGACTAATACAAAAAACTCACACCATAAGTTCGTGATGTTATAAAGCAAAAAAGGTATGGGTAATTAAAACGCGGAGTTCTGTTCCACCAAGACAACGCTCCCGCTCACAAGAGCTGTGTAGCTATGCCTACTATCCACAATGCAGAATTTGAAATTTTACAACCCCCATATTCGCCAGATTTAGCCCCCAGTGACTTTCATCTGTTCCCCAAATTAAAAGAACATCCTCGGGGAACTCGTTTTTCGGACGAACAAGAGGTAACAGTTGCTGTGAATGAGTGGTTTGCAGTGCAGGAAAAAGATTTTTTTTTTCAAGAGGCATTCCAGCTCTGCATCATCGTTATACTAAATGTGTTAACTTTTAGGGGATTATGTTGAGAAATAAAGTTGTTTCGAATGTCTAAGTCATTTGCTTCTATATCAGGGACAATAAATATTGAAGCACTCTCGTATACTAAACTTTGCTGAAAACCAACATACCTATCTACCTCATAATCATGTATGCTATGCCTGAAAGTTTAATTCGAGCCAGATAAGCAACTAACTCATATTCATTGGACAATGGAACTTTCAGGTTCCCAATTTGCCCTAAAACATGCAAATATTTTTATCTACACTGCAATTAACTAAATAACATCCGAACACAATAGAACCTCGCAAATGGAAGCCATTAAATAAACAGGGAATAAAACGTAAGAGTTCTCATGCAGTTGCGTTTAACAGGTTCAACACGTTCAATCGTTCTGCTGTACACACAGAAATTAAAACAAATGCCCTTAACGAACGTCATCGGATTAATGTTTTTGATCTCCACAACCCGTTCGTGCTGATAGCTTACACAGCTGCTGATGTGAAATCAAAACGTGTCGTTCCTAACCTATTTACTGGTGATCAGTTCCGTAGGTTAATTAAAAATATCAGCGGATAGCAACATTGCTGGAAATATTTCCTTATTACACGTGTAACGAAGTTGGCACGCAGTGTTAGTATACTTTTGCATGGTCTAAAAGTTACTTAAACTGCCCTTCACTAATGGGATCAGATAGAAAACTTCAGATAATTATTAATAATTTAAATTTTAATCAAAAACTGTTTTCAGCTGAAAGGAAAACAGCTAAAAATACATTGTACGAAGATACAAATTTTCCACCTTTCAGAAACGAAACATTTTCAATAACATTACTACACCCACTCATACGCACCTACTTTACGTCGTGTTTCCCAAATTCTGAGCAATTTAACTGCCTGTTCAATTTGAACTAAATTGGAAATATAAAGTGAAGTTTATTACTCAAAATGGAGGTATTCTATTTTATTTTAAAAAACTTTAATATACGCAGCAAAATTTACAGTTTCTATAGAAACTGCGAGACTCAACACATACTTTAGAAAATAGTTATAAGCGAGGTATTATTATTGTTGAATATATTCATACGAGGTTTGTAAATTAAGTAATGAGACTGGTAGCGTAGCGTTTGATCTGGCAACACTGGGGACGCGGGAGTAGAAGAGGCGGCAAGTGAACATGTGATACGCCTTCAGTACGAGTTTGAACTCGCTAGAGTCATTTGGTTGTCCATAGCGATTTTATTCGTGAAACAGTTTTTTCTAGTACGTTCTGAAAATAAGTGACATTAATTACGAGCAACGGTGTGCTATCAAGTTTTGCTTCAGACTTGAGCACAGTGCTACTGAAACTTTTGCAAAACTTCGGCAGGTCTACGGAGAAAGTGTTTTGCCAAGGGCCCAGGTTTTTCGTTGGTTTAAGGCATTTTCAGAAGGAAGAGCGTCGATTGAAGATGAATCTCCCAGTGGAAAGCCTTCATTTTTAAGAACCGATGAAAATGTCGACAGAGTTCTTGTGCGTTCAGATCGTCGGTTGACAGTCAGAATGAACGGAGAAGAATTGAATTTGACTCGCACCACCGTTCATCAGATTTGGACCAATGAATTAGGGATGAGAAAAATCTGCGCAAAAATGGTTCCGAAAAACCTTTCGCAGGGTCAGAAGAACATCAGGAGGGAAAGGTGCATTGATTTCTTGGAATCGATTGAAAATGATCCCCATTGTCTGGAACGTGTCATTTCTGGTGACGAGTCTTGGGTGTTTGAGTATGACCCGGAAACCAAGCACCAGAGCACGGAATGGAACACTTCAACCTCTCCAAGGCCAAAAAAAAAGAACGAGCAAGTCGAAGATCAAATGCATGCTGATTTGCTTTTTTGATAGCCAGGGAATCATTCACAAAGAGTTTGTGCCTCAAGGCCAAATGGTTAACCAACACTTTTACAGAGAGGTTCTTGAAAAACCTCGAGAAATATCAAGAACAACTGAGTGTTGCTACAATGCGCCTTGTCACACAGCAATTTCAATAAACGATTTTTTGGCCAGTAAGAACATTTCTGTGGCTCCTCAGCCTCCTTATTCGCCCGACTGGAGTCCTTGTGACTTTTTGGTCTTCCCGAGACTGAAAAACACCTCAAGGGCCGTCATTTTGGAACACTGGAAAACATTCAAACGGCTGTAACCGGCCAGCTGAAGGCTGTATCCAGTATCCGAGTTCCAACACTGCTATGAGGAATGGAAGAACCGTCTCCAGCGCTGTGTGGCTTCCCAAGGCAGTTACTTTGAAGGAAACAATGTTGAATTGTAATTTTATTCGATACTTTAACTTGCACTATCAATAAATTATTGATTTTGGGTTTTTGTTTAATGTGGGGATTCCAAAGACTTACGGAAAATAGGAAAGGCTAAATTTTCCATATCTCATAAAATTTTAAAAACTATCAAGTTGTCTCTTTAACTCAAATAATTTTAGACAAATCAACCATTGTCAGTCAGAAACCATGAATGCTAAAACAAAACAACTTCAAAAGTAATCATTTTGCTAAATGGGCAAGTTGAAGAAGCGTTGTCAAAAAGTTATTCTCCAAAATTATAATTTCTGACGAATTAATTAATAAAATGAAAAGTAAAAACTACATAATACAAACGCACTGATAAAGTATGAAATCAATATCTTTAAGAATATGAAGATTTACATAAATTAGGGATGAAAGTAAGCCAGAACTCTCCGGAATGCCGTTCCGGTAAAAGATTTGTAAACGGAATTGTTCCGGTCTAAAATCACCAGGCCAAGAAAAATAATAGGATAATAATAATAAGGAAACCAAAATGAACACAAAATGATTTCTAAAACCTGTCCTCTTTATATACCCGTTCGATAATGGATAGCGGGCGACGAGAGGTAGAAGCACGGTCAACACTCAACCGTTGCACACGACACCAAGGTGTTTAGTTTTTTTAAGCGCTGTACCCAATACGTTCCGCAACAACGTTTTTTCTACTTTCGCTCTTAAAAAAACGTTCATAGTAGACAATAATAGGGCTTGCTTAACGTTTCCGGAAAGTTTGTAACGTCGCCCATGTATTATTTTTATGTGGTCGATCTTGTTTATAAATCACATGTTCACTTCTTCCTAGTGAATTTTGTACAGCTTAAATTTTAAGTATAATAAGTGTCAACTAACAAGATCATGTCGGTTAGAAGAACTAAAATGCTTTTTATTGAAATTAAATCAAAAATCAAACTAAAATATGGCTTCTATAATAAATGTTCAATGCGGTGATCATATACAACTGGACAATAGAAGAGACATCAAAAAATCCCGTTGAATCTTTTCGCTAGCATGAAGTATAATTTTCACGAATTCACTTAAAACAACTAAATTAAATGGACGAGTGGTGTCAGATCTGGAGACCAAACTGGCCACTGGATTGCCATTGTTAAAAAATCTATCTAGAAGGGAAAATGTATTCCAAATATCTTCATAGGATAACATCATAATGTGATGGAGCTCCATCCTGCTGATAGTACAAGCTATAGCAAAGGACGGAAATCCTTTCTATTTGGAAACATAAAGCTAGATTTGTCGATAAACATTATTTTTAGAAATATAAAATCAGTATTGCAGATTTACCTCATACTCTCGCAAAATTCTACCATTCGGTCAAACACATCTCGTATATATTTAGTATATTACCTATAGTATATATTGAGAGAGATGGAGAGAGTGTGAGGAGGCCTATATCCAGCAGTGGATGCTGAGAAGAAGAAGAAGAAGTATATATTAATTCCATTATGTAAGGATGCCTTCTCCCGTTTTCAAAAGTTTAAAGTGGCATATCAAATAATATCAAGTAATAATATATAAATTATTTTGCTTAACAGAAGTAGAATGTTTACTTTAGTTGCCATTTTTAAATACTAACAACGACATAATTCATTAAATCGGCCATGCAGTCTTAAGATTTTGTATTATCGGAAATATTAAATCTGTTCCGTACGTTATCAACACGTTGTATACTGAGATAGTCCGCTTTCCGGAAACAGCAATTTCAATCAATTATTACATCAACTCATGAAGTCATGCTTTGTGAATCCTCGCCGTTTCCGCTGTCTAATCAATTTGAATCAAATTGAACAAAAGGAATCTGCTTACTGAATCAAAAATAGTTATTTTACATACAGGTTGTAGACGAAGTTCATTAGGAACAATGGTAATGTGACTCTATTAATCAGAAGAAAACATTTACTGCGATAAATGTGAATTTATGATAGATATATCAGTTTCTTAAGTTTAATTGAACAAAACGAATTGGATAGCCATTTCAGGGACAATGATATGTTTTTTAGGAATGCTAAGGCATCCCTGTAATCTAAAATTTTACAGATAATTTCTGTTCGGCTTTAAGGAACACCATACCTATTTGTAAACATATCCGAAACGTGTGTGAGAAGCAAACAATGATAGTTACTTTGTTAACATTCCAGCATCATATCCTGGCCTATTTGTTCAGGATATGATTGTAAAGCAACATTTACAACGTAAAGCAAATAAAATAAAGCGGGAAATCGAAATGGGAAATTAAATGGAAGCGAACAGTGGTAAATTCGCTGTTCACTCCAATGGCTGCTGATATCTACGTTGGTTCATTATCGGGGCGTAATATTCTCAACGGCGTGGAAATTAGATCCGCAATTTACATTGCATGTGTGCAGTTTAGTCGGCAACTATTACTGTTACAAACTACCTAAGATGGGAGACGGAGGCAATATAAAGGAAAGTTGTTCAGTTTATTACAATATCGTTTTCGGGATAAAATTATTTGAATTTTAAGATAGTAAAATAAATACAACTCCATTTAAATATTTAGTTCTTCTAATCAGTTTTATCCCAACAGGGGAATGCAAATATACATTCCTGGTAAAGATTGAACAAAGTATACAAACATTGTGGTCGTAGATCATGGAATAAATAACTTTTTTGTGTCTGGCATAGCTCATAGCTGTTAGTAAAAATGTTGTGCTGCGACCCACCACACACAATTCCTCAATCCTATTGCCAAAAACGTTCCCTAGAATTTCTATCGTTCGGATTCGACGTTAACCTGTACAGATCGACAGCCCTAGTACATTCGGCGATAGAAACTTTCTTTCGGTGCGGTAGCTGCAATGGTTAAACTCACAAGCTTCTGGGACTGTATCGATATTGCAAGCGCGCTGTTCAAGTTCACAATGGCTTCGTCCCCATTTAAGTCATCTGGCTTGTGCACATTCGCAGGCCGGGATTTCAGCTATATTGGTCAAGCTGTAGGTGCCTCCCGCCGTATTTACACCTTAATGCTGAGAATAAATACATACCAGAAAAGTGTCCGGTACTTAGCAATTGAAAGTGAAAGGTAATGGTAATAAAAAGCGTAAAATCCTTGTGCAATGCAAATGTTAATCATTACTTTTCTCCCACAACACAGTTATTTAACCAAGATCATCTTCTTGTATCTCCTGCAGTAAACGGAGTTTATAAGGGCGCTATTTGTCTTTTTTCAAGTGCCATAACATTAAACATCATATAATCAGTACGATTTGGCAACTGCTAGATATATTACCAGTATAATATTGTTTTACACATTAATAAGCATATAATTCGGTTGCTTTTCATTAAATAAGTGGCACACCTGTGCCTATTAAGAGTCCTGTATCCATAACCAACCGTAATGAAAATGTAAATTTCGTCAATTTTTGGGCAAACTGCCTATTCGAAACGGCGCAAGGTTTCTAATGGATGTGAAGATCAGCTATTGTAATCGACTGTTGAGATGACGAGACAGCTACTATACTGCATAAAAACATTTCTTCCGCAATGAGAGTATGCTGCACTAAATTATAGTGCTTACGTTTAGTCACGCCGCGGCCGTTTATAATATCATATGTTTTCAAAGCAAGCAGTAGACGTTGCAAGTTTGTTTACCGCATACGTTTCCTTCTAAAGAAGTGAAATTCCTTACTTCAGCCCCTTCGTCAGCCGAGGACAACAGTATTAAATTTTAATTTACTAAACTAAACAAAAAACTAGATATTTAAAACACCTATAATCTGTATGTATCAGAAGTTGTACATTGTGTGGTTGGCAAGCTTTGCCAAACAGTTTTTGTATTACGGCTGTCCTATTAAGAATGTATTTTTCTTTTGGGTATTTTCAACTAAATCACTTCGGAAAATTATCTGATAATATTATTATTTGTTGCGTCTTATATTACATACAGATGACGTCACAAAAATTACTGACGTCAAAAAATATCAAAATCTTTAAATAAATGTATGTAAAACAGGATTATTTTTAGAAAACAATTTTACTGTATGTTTTGCTACCCTTCATGCTCCAAATTAAATTTTACAAACTCAAAAATATGTTCATCCAAAATATAGTTACCCAAACAATTAAAATCATTATAGAGTTTATTCACGTGTTTGTAAATGTTCAGAAACACCAACAAAGCGGACTAGCAGTGTACGATCCCATCCTATGTTAACAATATGTATCTTGATTAGCTTAATTAACATACAAAGTAGAAACTAGAAACTACACAGTCAAAACTCCAGAGAGAAAACAAATAATGCAACATACTATTCCATCCTACACGAAATACCCAGGAGAAGCTCGGATTCTCGTTTGTGATTCATCTTCTGTGTGTCTATTTAATTACTCAGTATTGACGTGTAAAACAGCACATACAAGCGTTGCGAAATCGTAAATCAGGTGCGTTTATTAAACAGCGCTGACTTCGAAACAATTCGTTCCGATATTCAGGGTCTCTCTGGGGCGGAACATGGCCGTAAAAATGGTTAGCAAAAAATGTCCGGCAATGAGTTTACAGATATTTCTACATGGATGGATGTCTTTAAAACGATTGGTCTAATTTTCATTATATTCTGAATTACAAGTTCTTGTCAAGACACTATTTTTGCCGACGTTTATTTTTGGTCAACGCTAACTTAAATAAGTGGTAATTTTGGTAGCGACATACTTAATCGATGATATATTAACTGGGAACGTTTGTAACCTATACCTATGTCATCGTCGCACTCAAGGTTTAATAAGCGCTATTTTTGTTCAACGATGTATTTGATCCATGATATTTTTAATGGCAAAAATTTTTATCGCAATTATTTTTGCAACCAGTATTTTTAGCGCTGTTTTTGCCGACGCCACATTTAACAATCGCAATTTTTGCTTGGCGATATATTTTAGAGGCGCTACTTTTAATCGGTGTCTTTGCATGCAAATATTTTACTGGCGATATTGATGTTCTACTCAATTCTTATTCAGCGCTATTTTTGATCCGATGTTACTGCTTGTACTATTTTTTGCATACATATTTCGAACCGATGCTATTTTGACGCTATTATTTCTGAAGTGATATTTTCCACTAGCAGTATTTGTTATCTGCGTTAATTTTGCTGCCGTTATTCCATAGATAATATATTTTTATCAACCGACATTTTAATCGATTCTGATTTTAATGAAGATATATTTATCCAGTTGCAGCAATATATTTGACCGGCACTATATTTTTGGTGACGATATATTTCACAGACGCTATTTTTATCAACACTATTTCTGACGGCAACAGTATTAACCGATTATAATTTTACCAAATGAACATTTTAACGACTATATTTTTGATAGACGCTAGTTTTATTAACACTGTTTTGGGCGCCTGCGTTATTGACCGGCACTATTTTTGCTGATGATAGTTTTAGCGGCGCCTTTTTTTTACCATATGTACGTTTTACAGACACTGTGTTTAGCATTTATATTTTTGACAGGCGCTATATTTAGCGTTATTGACCGGCACTATTTTTGCTGATGATAGTTTTAGCGGCGCCTTTTTTTACCATAATTATGTACGTTTTACAGACACTGTGTTTAGCATTTATATTTTTGACAGGCGCTATATTTAGCAACACTATTTTGGCGACAACATTATTGACCACCACTATTTTTGCTGATGGTTTTGATTGAACATTTTACTGGCGCTATTTTTAGCGACTATATTTTAGACCGACGCAATTTGCGTTGGTGCTACTTCTGAAAGATATGTTGCACCAGCACTATCTTTATTATAATTTTTTTCTTTGTGTGTGTTTAATATAATTGATCGGTGATATGTTATTGTTATTTTTCATCGATATATATTTGTTCGAGTTATGTTTATTAAATTCCACTTTCATTGATATTGTTTTTAGTGCTAACGTATTTAACAAGTGGTATTTATATTTATAGCAGCGATATTTTAAACCAGCACTATATTTCTGGCGACGATGTGTTTGACAGGCAGTATTTTTATTAAAACTATTTTTGGTGTCGACATTGTTGACGGGAACTGTTTTGAGATAATGGTTTTGGTGGCGCTATTTTTATTTGCGCTAACACTATTTTTGGGGTGACATTTGTGGTATTTTTTGGATATATTTGATGGAAGTTATTTTTATGAATCACCGTTTTTATCGCTACTGTTTTTAGTTATGATATATTTATCCAGTGATATTTATAGCGGTGATATTTTTGACCGGCACTATATTTTTGACGACGATATGTTTGACAGGCACTATTTTTATTAAAATTATTTTTGGTGTCGACATTATTGACGGGCACTATTCTGTTGATAATAGTTTTGATGGCGCTATTTTTACCAACTGAATATTTTGATGGCGCTATTTTTACCAACTGTATATTTTACTGGTGCTATTTTCAGCAACACAATATATGACAGACGCTATTTCTGGGATGACCTTTTTAGTATTTTTTTGGATATATTTGATGGGAGTTATTTTTAATAAACGCCGTTTTTATCGCTACTGTTTTTAGTTATGATATATTTTTCCTGTGATATTTATAGCAGGGATATTTTAGACCGGCGCTATATTTTTGGTGACGATATGTTTGACATTCACTATTTCTATTACCGTTATTTTTGGTGGCGACATTATTGACGGAAACTATTTTGTTGATGACAGTTTTGGTGACGCTATTTTTATTTGCGCTAACGCTATTTCTGGGATGACATTTTTGGTATTTCTTTGATATATTTGATGGAAGTTACTTTTATTAAACGCTATTTTTATCGCTACTGTTTTTAGTTATACACACATGATCAAAATTATTGCATATCGCATTTGCAGGCAATGAACCATGTTTTTTCATTAATTTATCCCATAAATGAATAGGTTGGGTATTTAAAAGTTTATTACAACAAGATATCCAAAATATAAAACAAAAGACACGAATGTTTACTAAGCAACTAAAATTGACAAAGCAATCAACTTAGTAAATAAGTTAATTTTGTGATTTTTTGCGCTGCATAATTAAAATAATGGTACGAAACACGATTACATACTTCAACAGAGTGAGAATAGTGACCCTCTTGCAGAATGGGCTGACATAAAGAGAAGTTGCGGAAACTGTAGAAGTATCACAGAGTGATGTCTCCAGAATTTTTAGAAAATTCAGGGAGACTGATGACGTTAAAGATAGGCCAGGAAAGGGTAGAAAGAAAGTCACTACGCCTAGACAAGACCGCCAATTAACTCTAATAGCTCGAAGAAATTGCACATTGTCATGTAGTGCTCTGCAACGAGAATTCCGAAGAATGGCAGGAATAAATATTTCCAGGCACACAATCGATTGACTCGTCAACACAGAACCACTCGTTTGCGTTGGGCCCAAGAAATGACAGCAAGGGCACCAAATTGGAATATGGTAATGTTTTCTGATGAAACCAGAATTGACTTGCTAAGTGATTCAAAACGTATACGAGTTTGGAGAGGTCCAGAAAGGCAAGCACGCTTGTCCACAGCCCAGTCTCGTCTTCCATTCCAAGGTGGTAGCGTAATGTTTTGGGCCGGTATAATGCGCGGTGCTCGTACGCCACTGGTGGCCATTGAAGGGACAATGACAGGAAACCTTTACATTAGAGAGATTCTTGCTCCTGTTGTACGTCCATTTCTAGGTAGAGTGGGCGAAGATTTCGTATTTATGGATGACAATGCGACGCCCCATCGTACTCTTGCCGTTGAGCAATACCTTCAAGAACAGGATATCACAAGATTGTGGTGGGCAGCAAATTCTCCCGACATGAACCCTATTGAACATGCTTGGGACATGTCAAAAGCCCGTATTAGAAATCGAAATAATCCTCCTTTAACTTTAAGAGAATTGAAAATTGCTGCTCGGGAAGAGTGGGACGCTATTCCTCAAAGAAACATTGACCATCTCATTGAAAGTGCCCTCGTGCCCGAGGAGGAAATACCGACTACTAATGTATTAAAATTAGCGTTTATTGTTGTGTTCCTGTTTTTAGTTGAATTTTGTATTAGTCTTTGGAATAAAAACTCTTTAACAAACCCAATCTATTTAACACAGATGAGCCGTTTTCGATTAATCTAATCGATACTAATAAAGTCGATTCCGATTACAGCACACAATCTCATTAAAAAGTTTAATTCGTGGCGATTCACAGATATGCAATAATTTTGATCATGTGTGTAATATATTTATCCAGTGATGTTTATAGCAGTGATATTTTTAACCGGCACTATATTTTTGGCGACGTAATATTAGACAGGCACTATTTTTATTAAAATTATTTTTCGTGTCGACATTATTGATGGGCACTATTTTTGTTGATGATAGATTTGGGGCGCTATTTTTACCAATTGAATCTTTTACTGGCGCTATTTTTGGCAACACAATATATGAGAGACGCTATTTGCGCTAGCTCTATTTCTGGGATGATATTTTTGACATTTTTTGTATATATTTGATTGGAGTTATTTTTATTAAACCCCGTTTTTATCGCTACTATTTTTAGTTATCCAGTGATATTTATAGCAGTAATATTTTGGACCGGCAATATATTTTTGCGACGATGTATTTAACAGGCATTGTTTTTATGAACATTATTTTTGGAGGCGACATTATTGATGGGCACTATTTTTGTTGATGATAGATTTGGTGGCGCTATTTTTACCAACTGAATCTTTTAGTGGCGCTATTTTTGGCAACACTATGATAGACCCTATTTGTGCTTATTGTGGGGTGACATTTATGATATATTTTTGGATATATTTGATTAAACGTCGTTTTCGTGGTTCCTTTTCTTACTGATGTTATATTTATCCCGTGATATCTATAGCAGCGATATTTTTGACCAACGATAATGTTTTGCTGCGATTTATTTGAAAGGCGCTATTAGATAGGCGTTTATTAACACTATACCGACACTATTTTTGCTGATGATAGTTTTAGTGGCGCTATTTTTCCCAAGTGAACATTCAACATACGCTATTTTTCGACATTATTTTTTGTTGCGACGTTTTTGACACTATTTTTGCTAACGATATTTTTGTTAGACGGTGTTTTTGCTGACGACATTTATATCTGTACTATATTCGTGACATTTTTGTCCTCCCTAATTCTTAGAAATTACATTTTGGCCCTGTGTTATTTTACCATGTTCTTGATTTAATCATTGGAATTCTGATATTTCCACTGAGCTGTTTCAAATGACTGCAAACACAAATGAATGGACATCAAATTAATCATCTTGACGCAACGTTTCCTTATAAAAACAATACCACTGATTCCTTTCTGTCGGCTTCCGGTGCATAGTAACGGCATTCCTCAAGAAAAGTTTATATAACTTCTGGTATAATTTACTACTTTTTGCGCAACACACAGACAATGTAATGTAAAAGCTACATCCCGAGAATTTAAAATTATATATTTTTCATAGCAACCCAATTTTGATATATCACAAAAATCGGTTTATTATAATCCGGACTAATCCCTTTCCAGAAGAGGCAGTCGATGAAAGGATACAAACCCACCGATTCGAAACGTTGCACACGATACATATTTTTGCATAGATCTCCGAAAGGGGCTGATAGTATAAGAGGATGAACAGGCCCAACTCGAATATCCCGCAAACAAATGGACTGAAGCGCAAGCAAGTAATCTGTTTATCTGCGGCGAATGCGAATACGCAAATTTTTATATTGTATTTCGCTTCGGCGGTTTTTCCACTAAAAAAGACATGCTGTGCTTCCTAATGTAACCGGAAAGGTAAACGATAACATTGCAAGCTGTAGTTAAATCTCTAATCCCCGCCGCTTCGTACAAAATTACAATGTTGTCCTCTCAATGACTCCACTATTAATGGTGGATTTAATTTGGTTCCATTTGCGTTTCGAAAATAAATTTGTAGCCGTAATGACACAATTTCATGTTTGGAACAACCAACGTGGCCGTGCCTATTCCTAATTTGGGATAATTAAAACCGTTATGAAATACTGTACCAGAAAAGGATTGAGGGTATAATGATAATGACCATTATCTTGAATATTTTATCAATTAATTAACCAGAGTAATAATAACCCGTTTCAAATTAGCAAAAAATATAAATAAACCTTGTATAAGAAGGCAGAAAAATTAATAAGTGATCAAATCATAATTAAAATCCACTACGAAACATTTATCAAGGAGCATGCACAAATGCCTAGCTTGAGGCTAAAGATGTCCAGTTTTACCTGCACTTAAATGGAGTACACTTTCAAAGTTGACTTCGCCCGAGGCGATGCTTAAATTACTTTGCATTGTTACGGAGAAGGAGGCAGGTAACTTGGGAGCTAAGATACAAAACGAAGGTCCGCAAGAATGTAAACTAAGGATATAGTCCATTCAGGCTCGATCGCCCAGATCCTTTAACAAAAGAATTAACAGTTTACAAGTGTTTACCTGGATTAGCCACTACACACAATGGCAACCGTTATTGTTGGACATTAGAAGAAAATACCAGTATTCAGGTAAAATTCGTAGGGTATACCCAGTGGAAATTCCGGCCTCTGTTCTTCGAACTTCAAATTGTATTATAAT
>JABXWE010023625.1:0-11598 GCA_014611495.1 Limonius californicus | reverse complement strand
AACGGTTAATTACTACTTCGTTTGCTACTGGAACATCAGATTTTGATAACTTCAATGCTGATTTGTGTTACGCTTTAGTGGCTTCTAATATTCCAGTAAAAAAGTTGGTTAGTTTACCCTTTAAACAATTTTTGTCGAAATACTGTGACAAACATATTCCTAGCCAACCTATATCACGTAAGAAATATATTGATATTCTTCATGAAAAGACTATGAACGAAATCAAAACTAAAATAGCAGGCAATATGTTTTGGATAGCCGCTGATGAAACTACAGACGCCAAGGGACGTTATGTGACATATTTAATTATTGGAATATTAGAAGATACCGTTCCAGAACCGTTTCTGCACAGTGTTAAACGATCAGATAAAACAAATAATTTAACAATAGCCAGGTTTGTAAACGGCAGCTTGTCAAATTTGTTT
Organism: Limonius californicus; assembly: GCA_014611495.1. Classification (NCBI taxonomy): domain Eukaryota; kingdom Metazoa; phylum Arthropoda; class Insecta; order Coleoptera; family Elateridae; genus Limonius; species Limonius californicus. The sequence goes on along the minus strand of JABXWE010023625.1, from coordinate 11,173 downwards.
CTACCGGAACAGATACCTACCGAAAATTTACTTTTAATGTTATCCGATGCTGCGTCGTATACGGTGAAGGCGGGTAACTCTTTAGAAATATTTTTTCCAAATTTAATCTGCTTGACCTACTTAGCTCATGATATTAACAGGGTGGGGGAAACTATTCGCGAACACTATAAAACTGTAAATAGCCTGATATCAAATATGAAAAAATTGTTTATTAAAGCTCCGTTAGGGCTTCAAAGATACAAAGAACGTTTTCCAAATCTTCCATTGCCCCCAGAACCTGTAATTACCAGATAAGGTACGCAGTCATGTTTTATGCAGAACATTTTCAAGATCTTAAAAAGTTTATAACAGATTTTGAAGCAGATTGTGCTGCGATAAACGAATGTAAAAAACTATTTTTGGGGAAACATTTTTCATGTTTTGTTCCGGTAATAAAAAATTTACATTAATTTACATTAAAAACTATTAGTTTGCCTTTAACGGAATCCCTACATATGGTAGAAGAATTGCAAGAAAAATGTAAAGCAAGCAGTACCCTCTGAAACCGGTAAAATTTTCTTCTGTTCTAATAAACAATCCCGGTTACGAACACATATATGAAGTTCTTAATGGATCTAAAAATTCGAATGAAGCTGTAAATATTGATCCATTGCTTGTAAGCAAATTGAAATACTCGCCAATTACATCATATGATGTTGAGCGCTCATTTTCTGCTTATAAAAATGTATTAAGCGATAGGCGCCAATCTTTCTTAATGGAGAATATGGAAAAATATTTAATTGTTTATTATTTCAGTCGATAATTAAAATGTAATTTAAATAATGTTTTTTTTGCGTTTTTAATTTATCTGTAGTTTATAAACCTATTCTATACTGCTATTTATTTAGGAAATGAACTACTAATGTTTAAACGTCTCTTTTTTTATATATATATTTTTTAGGAGTGTTAATTTTTTAATATGTAATTTGTTTATATTGCATATATTTCATTTAAACTGCATATAAAGCGAATATTTAAGCCATTTTATTGTGCATCCGCGCCCTAATGTCCACGCGCCCTAACGGTCGGCGCCCTAATGTCCACGCGCCCTACCGGTCCGCGCCCTAACGTCCACGCGCCCTAACGGCGGCGCCCTAACGGCCGCGCCCTAACGGCCGCGCCCTAACGGCCGCGCCCTAATGTCCGGCTCCGGAGGTTCAATACATCGTTTGTAGGAATGAAGAGACTATTCTGTCTAATTTCTTTTCCCGTGTAGATAAACGCACTGCATAAATAAAATATGCGGCAATCGCACAAGTACATTATTTTTATTCCCTATTTCGCAGGTTTCTTTGGCATGTACGTACATGCGGAAGGAACATCTGCCACGAAACGGAATTAACATTTCATCAATTGCTACGTTTTTTCCTGGAATATAGTATTTTTTGTAATTATTGATAAATGTATCCCACACATCTCTTATAGCATCTAATTTACCATTAGCTCTTCTGTCTTCTCTAGTTGCTGCGCAATCAAAACGAAGGCACGTTAATATGAAAAGGAAACGGACCTTGCTCATAGTGGCACGAAATATGTCGCGTCCTGTACCATCGGATACAAACAAACCAGTGACATTTTCCCGGGCAGATTTCATTGTACCAGACAAACACAATAAACCATTGAAAGCTTTCAGTTCCAATATATCGACATTTTTTGCAAATGATGGACGTGGTTCGGCGTATTTGTTTTCCGCTTCGTCAATTTTCACATTTGTATTAATTAAAATCATATTTAATATCTCGTCTCTAATAAATAATTCCCAAACACTTAGAACGCCTGCTTGGTCAAAATTTCTAGCAGCATCTTTCGCTTCTGGAAGGTGTGAAACAGTATTATGTGCTCGAGTACGAGTAGTTTTTGGAACAGCTTTTAACCATATAAAACATTTCCTTTTTCCCATAAAAATAGGTTAGGTTGCTTTCATCTTCATCTGACTCTGCGCCGACATCATCAGCAGAAGTATCTGAGCTAGTATCATGTATCATATATCAAATTGATCAAGTTCTACATCCGTTTCTTCATCTGGATAAAAGAAGTTTGGATCGTCGATAATAGCGCAAAGTTCATCATCCGTCAAACCCCGTGAAGATGCCATACTAAAATAAAAGTATGTTATACCCAAAACTTAAACCTAAATAAAAACATTGACACTGAAATCTTGTAGATAAAGCAAAAAATAAGTCTAAAATTTACTAGCACTTACGTTCTTGTGGGGTATTTCAACACTTTTGACACTATAAAACACTTATAAAAGTTTTTTGCACAGATACACGTGTTGCAATAGTTACTTAACCGCACAAACTAGGAATACATAGAGTGCCAATGACATCTAACCACATTTCACCACCCCTAACTGCCTGGGGTACGCTCATACCCCACCAGAGCTGTTAAGGGTTAAATTACATTACCAATTATTTATCGGCATTACACGTATTAGGAGTCGTTTATTTATGGCATAAATACTCGTAGATATAATAAGCTTAGTGAAAACAAACACATTACATTTTTTCTGGTCGCTTGTATTTAAAATTTTAATTTTAAATGCAGTCCGTTGAGCGTGAACACAGTGACCATAAAAAATCTTACCTTCAATACTCGTGCAATTGTAGTGAAGTGTCAGCTTCAAACGTATTTTAACTCTGCACTTATACCCCCGTTGCATGATAACGCCTACGTTCAGTCGCAATCAGCCGCTGAACTTCATGTTCGGGTTTGACCTTCGGTTTTTAAACGATTTCAACACTTTTGAATTCACATTTTTAGCTATAGTATTTAATGATATTTTCTCTCTCACTGACAGATTATTTGATGTTCTCCGAAAGAAATCATTAGATGTTAATTATTGTGTTACAAAAATAAATAAAACCATTGAACTATTAAATTCTTTGCTACGCTCTTCGAAAAAACTAAGGAAATAGAAATAACACAAATCGATATTTCTAAGCGCCCTAAGCGGAAATACGCTAGTGTTACAAATAATGACATTAGAAGAAAATATAGAATTTTGTTTTATGAAGTACTGGATTACATTGTAATGGAAACGGAAGTAAGGTTTCAAGACTGCGATAAATTACAATTCATGTCTTTGGCTGATACTACGAAATTCGAACAATATGATTCGTGTTTTCCATCTAAAGCATTTGAAAGTTTAGGTTAATTTTAAGGCAAAATATTTAGAAAAAGTCAGCGTCTTAAAAACGAATTAAATCTTCTGCAATCTACAGACTCAAGAATTACTAGAAAATCTAAATGAGAACAAAGAAATTTTTACCCAAGCCTAGAAATAGTTTTGGCTCATATTAACTATTCCATCGACAAGTGCATCAGTGGAAAGAAGTTTTCCTTGCCTTAAACAAATAAAAATGTACTTAAGAAATGCAGTATCTCAAGATAGGCTTTCTTCTTTGGCAAATATTTCAATTCAAAAATAACTCTTAATAGAATTAATAAATAATCAACCGTTTTACGAAGACATAATAAATGATTGCATTAAAGGACACAAGGATAGACTTGGTCTACAAAAATTAGGTAAGTTGACATTGAATTATATTTTTTCTATTTGTTATTATTAGGATTAGTATAATAGCCCTTCACCAACTTTTAACCCGCGAGCCGCAACTGCCTGATATCAAATGGATCTGACTGAACCAAATATACCTTAGTACAAAAGTGCTTCCTTAAGAAGTTACTAAGAAACTAATATTTTTCACATTAGGTATATTTCAGAAACAAAATGGTGGATCAAGCTCAAAATTGGTATACATTCACTTAAGGGGAAGCCGAATATTCACGACATATAAGCATTACTGCATACTGTAGAGGGCGTTGTCGGCAGATTTTTTTCGCATTCTAAATGTTAATAATCGGGAATTTTAAGAATAAATTAAAAACACTTAGCGCAACAAAAATTACTTATTAAGTTCGATAATAACACGGCAGGACAAAAGTACACTGGTATTCTATTGTCAAACTGACAGATAGCAATTTGAAAATATGTAACAAATGCATATAGTTAGTACATTAAAATGCTAGGTGCTTTTTTTTCGATAACGGTCATTTTATTGACATGAAACACATTTTTTTATGTAAAAATAACTTATGTATCATAAACTTTCCCCATACGAACGAAAACGTTAATAAAAATGAATTATTATAATAGACCTCTACAATATGCAGTTAGGTTTATAAAAATCTTCCGCTTCCCCTGAAGTCGATGTGTACCAATTTTCAGCATGATCCACAACTTTGTTTCTGAAATATATCCAACGTTAAAAATATTTTTTCCTCTTTAGGCCACCATAGGTAGGTTTGGTTTAATCGGTCCCATTTGACCTCACGAAGCTGTAGTTAAGTTGTGTCGATTTACTTCCAGGACACCCTGTATATGATTTTGTTTTTATTGACTTCAGACAACTTTAATTTTTTTCCCTAAACCCAATGATAATATAATTTAAGAATCGAATTTTTCACGCTTCTGAAATTTACATATACTTTAGCAATCTCCCTTAATTAATTCATGAGCAACGAAAATGCGATACTACATTAACTTTAGGATCACAACGTCCAACTCCCGAAGTGCTTTATTCACTAACTTATTAGCAATTATTAGACAATTTGTGGCAGAGTTCAAACATTAATATCCGACCAGTCTTGACTCTGTATCTGACTTCATAATTGGGAAAATTAATTAAATTTAGAAACAGAGTCCGTTTAAGCGGTGTACTACCAATTTTAACTTAATGAAGCAATTAACTGAAGAAAACTTGCCCCGACGCTAAACAATTTGAAAATGTCTACACGTACATGTGCGATTAAGAAAAGCGAGAAAATATTTTTATGGCACGCACAAGCTAAAAAGGTTTTGCTTTTTTGTGCTTGTCACGTAAAATTTTGTTGCATGCGTGGCGTTTCGCAACCGCCGTAATAATTTATTTACTTAAAACGTCGAAAAACGTACTAAATGTACAAACCAAAAGCTGATGTTTGCAAAATTAACAGCCCCAAAAATACATCGTTCACCACTGATACACGGAAACATTAAATTAAAATCACGGTTATTTCATGTATTGCGCTGTCACTAGGGTTTTAAATATATGAGCTATGAGCTATGAGCTAATATATATAACTAAATGCAATTATAATATATATATATATATATTTTATTTCTTAATTTGTTTATTTAATTATTTAACCTTGAGCATGAGATAAATTAAATTTCTAGTTGGAACATATATTAAAATAACAGCGTGGTTAAACCTACCTACACTGGGCGCCTGTTGACATCATAACTGTAATCAAGGTAATTCACTCTACCTCAGAATCCAATAATAAATAAATACATCTATAAATTGTTTAACCAACATATAAATCAAATAAGTTTTGCTCCAACCTACATGAGATGATCTCAGGGTCACTGTTATAATTGGAGAAAATTGTGTAGACTCGAACACTAGCGACAAGGTATACACACAAAAGACACAGAAAATGTAAGAAACCTTGAATATTCAGGAATTATATCGTAATATTTAAAACAGACTTATCAGTGCTTTCTTTTCCACAAAACAAAGGAACTTATGATTTTATTACTTAATAATGAATAACTTTAAACAAATAAATATCACTTCTTTAAGACTTTATAAGATTTGTTTGTTCCATTAAAAACCCATCTTGTTTACTCTTGCATTGGAGGATTCGCCGCAATCTCGAATTTCAAAATTCTCACGTTGGCACGAACCTCGGCGTTGTGGCACGTGGACAAACTTAGAAAAGATGACGGCAGCAACTCATGTTCTATAAATATGTTCGAAGAAATTGAAGCAGTAGAACATTTTATATTTAATTTAAACTTTACCAACAAGTAAGTAGATCCTTTTTCCATTAATTTCTTTTATTGGAACGATCCATACAATTGTGCGTAGAACTTGTATTGTTAATAATAATGTTATAGCCTCCAAATTCGACTTTTCATACACTTTTGTGGTGGAGTTTCTATTTAATATCAAGGTAACGAAGCACTTTTATTTAAATTATGTTATTAATATTGATACTTTTTAATTATATCTTGTAGATATGAAGTTATAATCGGATGACACTGACATTTATGTATTCTTGTCATTACAATTGTTGACCAATCCATAAACAATAGACGAGCGAAAAAACAATCGACAATCGAGGGACGCTTACTCCATTATTCGACGAAATTCTTATTTGGACGAAATTTACCCAAAATCTCGATGGTAAGTTAATTAAAACACCTCGAAAATGTACTCAAATCGTAACACTTTGTTTTACTACAAAAAACACAACTAATTACACAAATGCACATATTTCCGGCGCTGCAGAAAAGCGTGCTTTCAGCTTGGTGGTAAATAAGCAACTATCAACTTTTATTTATAAAACTCGACTTTTTTACCCGTTGTCAAGGGAACGGCGTAGAAATATGAAAAAATGAATGCGAACCACACAAAACCAGTCAATCAGGGCTAGGCATAAATTGACAAATATTTAAGAAAAAATTATAAATTACAATAACCTTCTCATAAATATATAAATTCGGGTGTCGTCTTATTTGACGCGTGGCCCTTCGTAGTACGAACCACCACAAAACTTGTATAATTATGCTCTCTCTCTAGCTCCTTAGTTCGTATAGGCTATTAGAGCGAACACAAGTCTTGCAGAATGCCGCTCTAAAGTTTATTAAATGCACTGCGGTGACTTGTGAAACGAAAAGAGATAGCACTTACAGTGTTCAGTGGTTTCAAAACAGGTGACGCTATAGAATTAATTTGGGCGAATACTAAACGCTAATACGACAAACATATCGGGCGCGAACGTTTTACTGACGAGCAAGTTATAAAAATGTGGAAAAGAGCTTCAAATCAATGCGGCGAAAATGAATGGAAAATTTGTGACACGACATGCAGAAGATCTTATAAAATCTTGGTGGCAACATGAAATTATAGTTGACGAGGTGGAACCTTTAATAATTAATTTAAGTGATGTTTCATTGGACAGTGAAGACGAGGAATATAAAAATTATAAAAATAAAATTGAATTTCTCGTGCAAATTAGATACAATAATAGTTTTCAAGCTGTCTTGTCTGTGATTTATATTAAGAATAATAAAATATTGGTAAATAAATGTTGATTTTTAGTTAACTGCAAAGAGGTTTAATTATTGTACTTTAGTATATAGCTATATTTAACACACTTGTTTCTGGTCATTGGTTTCTTGAGCACGTGGCCGCCCATCTTATTTCAACCGGTTATTTTACCTTCGCACCCGTCAAATAAGACGGTACCCGACTACATATTCATCAAAATGAAGGACAACACTGTGTTGCACATTAAAACGGAACATTTTGGTACTCCATTTGTTATACTTTCGAAAACGCACTTTGAGCTTCACAAATATTTTTGCAATAATTTTTAAATAAATTCATAACAATTAAATCTAATTATTATAAATATCAACTCACAGCTTCTTTACATACACTGTCACATTACTACACACATATTTTTCTCAAAAGAAAACTAAAAGTCAAAAAAATTACAAAAAACTCTTGGCATTCTAAAATCTTACTGTCTTAGATTAATTTGTAATTATAAAGATGTAAACATTATAAATATCTATTTAACTAAATATTTAACCTATCGTGCATTAATAATTGACTGTTTACAATTCAAATTTGATTAGGTCGTTTAATTAATTAATTGATTGCAGGAAAAGTCTTTACATTTACATATGACAGTACCGCGAATTTAAAGATGTTAAGAGTAGAACATAAAATTTTCATATTACAATCTTATTTTCATAATGGTACAAAGAAGTAAAATGATGAATGGCAATATCCATTTCAAACCTGTTTCACAGAATTTCAACAGCTTTATCCGAATGAGCCTCCAAACTTCACTTATAACAACTTCTATCAAACTGCCAAGATTACTGTCAATAATTTTAGAGAAAGTAGAAGCGCTGAAAGAAAAAAGTCACCAGGAAGATGTGAAAAAACCTGCAGAAGCTATTGATAATGTTACGGATATCATGGATGCAACTCCTAAGCCGATCAGAAATCTTAGCCAGGAAATATATTTGCCATACGGTAGTTGCTGAACAATAAAAAAAGATTTGAGCATGTTTCCATACAAAATTCAAATGGTTCATTAACTTTTACCGAGTGATTTCCAAAATAGAACAAATTATTGTCTCTGGTTCTTAAACAACATAAATAATAATGACATATTGGATCTTACTTAGTTCATCGATGAAGCCTGGTTTGACCTCAATGGGTATTTTAACAGCCAAAATATGAGAATGTGGTCAACAGATAAATCGCATATTGTTGAGGAAACACCGTTACATCCACAAAAGATCGATTTATGGGTCGCTATTTCTAGAAGACGAATACTTTACAAGTTTTTTGCACAAAATATATATGCCGATTATTATCTCTTAACCCCTTTTCTTAATGAACTTCATGGTGGTGAAACTAGAAAAGGTTATTTCCAGCAAGAAAATGGCAAAACACATACTGCTAATCGTGTCATACACTTTTTATAGGAATTTTATGATGATCGTTTAATTTAGTAGATCGGTTGCATAGCGGAGCACTGCGGACGCCGGTTATACGGTATTCACAGTCCAACACAATCCGCGCTGGTCAGTACACGGATGGGTGAACCAATATTGTGGCATATGCAACCGAGCGTGCTTTGGAGAGCATTTAAAACCGTCGGTCCCGGTTGTCATACAAACATCTTCGACAATCGTAAACCTTGTAGTGGAATTTCTCTTCTCTGTTCGACGGGATAGGCTAGCTTCCTATCCGGCTTACGTGCAAAGGGAGCTCATAGAACCTACTCCATTGTAGGTAATTAACAGGCCATTATCTATAATCAGAAGAAGAATAAGAAGAAGGTTAATTGTTAGAAGTGTGTTTCCACCAATGTCACCCGATCTTGCAGTTTCAGACTTCTTTCTATTCTCTTATATAAAAAACAATATTTTTAGTAATAGGTCACAGAATCTAGAAGATTAACAAAATGTTATTTCACAGAAGTTAGATGTACTTACCCCTGATACTCCGGCGAATATGCTTTAACATCTTAAGAGAAGAGTGCATTTATGTTTAGAAAACAATGGTCAACGTTTTCAACAGTTTTTGTCAAATCCTTTATTTATGTTGTTTTGTAAATGTGTATGCAACAATTTTATTTCAAATAAACGTTTATTTAATACAGTTAACTAAAAGTATCGGCAAACACTGGCAAAATAAAGTGTCAATTTTAAATTTTTTAATTATATAACCTAATAAAACTTGAAATGTAAACTGTCAATTATTAATGTATGACAGTTACAAATATTTATAATGTTTTTTTTATTTATTAGTTTTAGTGCCCTAACTTCATGGTTTTTGGCACTATCACTAAATGTATACATACTATCTAGATACATTACGTTATGCAATTATAATTTGCACAGTAAGCCCGTTCGTTTAAGGAAACTTATTAGGTTCCTAACATCTTCTGCACTGTTCTTCATAACGCTGGTGAGAGAATTTCCAATATTATTATTTCTTCGTTCCGTATGGTCTTTTCTGCAATTACATATTACATGGTGGACTGTCACTGTTCTATTGCATGCGTCACATATGGGTTGGGGTTCCTTTTTTAATAGGTACTCATGTGTTAATTTTGGGTGCCCTATTCGTAATCGGGTCATCACAACTTCCTCTCGTTTACTTAACTGTATTTTCGCTGTCCACGTGTTGGTATCTTCTTTCAATGTTCTCAATTTGTTGTCCCTGGTATTTGCCCATTCATAGTTCCATTTTTGTCTTATTGCCGATTTTAAAAAAGTTTTGATATCGTTCTTTAGTGACCTCCCTTCGTCTGCCTCTGATTTAGTGGTTGCCCGTTTTGCGTTGGTATCAACAGCTTCATTACCTTTTATTCCGGAATGGGATGGTATCCATACGAAATTTACCATTTTGTTTTCGTCCTTGATATTTAGAAGCATTCCCTGTATATCTTGCACTAGTGGATTTTTACTGTACAGTTGGGATATTGATAGCAAAGCACTTTCCGAGTCAACTAAGATTACGAAACTGACCCTTTCACTCCTTTGCACAAATAAATAAGCCCTCTGCTTATTGCGTACAGTTCAGCTGTATGTATTGAACTAAGATCATTTAGTTTAAATTTACCGTGTTCGTTTCCACAAACAAACGCATAGCCCACATTGGTATTCATTTTAGAGCCGTCAGTGTAAATTGGTTGGTGGTTGGGATACTGATCGAGGATGGCATTAACTTCATTTAGGTACAAGCAGGTTATGATAGGTTCTTTAGGAAATTTATTTAAATCGAAATTTATATTCTGTATAGGTATTTTCCACGGTGGTATAACAGTTGTATAAGGAAAGAAGTTGTTGAATGGAATGGTTATGCTTTTCTAATTAGTTTGGATCCTATGGTATATGGTGGAGAAATTGTTAGTGTACTGTTAGCAAAAAGGTTTATACCGGGTGCCCGGATTTCGTAGGGACAGCATGGGTATCTTTCTTATTATTAAAGATAGAGATTTAGTTAAATGGGCAATGTTGTGCAGGATTGAATGCTGATTCACATTTCGTTGACAAAAATGTTAAATTCCGAATCGTTTAGAAATTACATCAAAAAAACTGAAAATCGTGATTTTCTAAAAAGTCGAATATTTCCCTTATTATAAAAGATATGGAGAAAAGTTTCATATAAAAGTTGTTTAATTTAATGAGACAAAATCGAAAATCATGTCAAAATAAAATTCAAGATGGCGGTTTCCGAGATATCAATATACACTTTCTTATCTTAAATAGACGCCATATTGTTTTTTTACATGGTTAAATAGAATTTTTGTTTCTCTTTTCAACGATGTATAACAACCTATGTCTGAATACAAATTTATAAAAAATATTAATTGCTTTAATTCTAAATCAAGTGGACCGGGATAACAATGGATAATAAAAAATCAAAATTTGTTTGTTTGTTTGTTTGTTTTTTATTTAACGTCGGCTTATTTCTGCTACTATGTCTAACAACCGACGCCAGGGAGCGATGCTACCACACCTGGAAATTTAGCCTGTTTGAGGGTTCTT
>JABXWE010023621.1:0-16343 GCA_014611495.1 Limonius californicus | reverse complement strand
TTTACAATATATATCTTAACAAATCTTTATTTTATTACTAATATAAATGCTTCGCTTAACACATACTCAAAGAAAATTAAGAACTAGAATTAGCAGTGGTAAATCCCATGCCCTCTTGAATTGAATATTTGTATTATACGATAGCATTTAAACTACCAAATAATACAGTTTTGCCATGAAAAATGTTTATGCTCCAAAAAAAAGATTACTATGTTGATATTCAGCTGCATCGCATAAAATAAACACAAGTAGCATTAATAGAACTGTTGTGATGCAAGCTGTGGTTTCATTTTCATATTATCCAATTTTGTTTTAGTTCCACCATAACAGATTTCTGTTCTAAAGTTAAAATCATATGAAAACCAAGAAGATATTCGTTGGTTAGTTATAAAAAGAACCATTTTTGCAAAAATTATTGACACTGTTTGTTACTTGCGAAGTAAATGATTAACATTTGCCAGTCAATCAAGCTATGACACAACTTAATTGAGTCAAACGCTAGCAGAAATTGATTAGAACAGGGTTTTTTGAATGATTTATTTTAGAAATATAACAATATCTTGGTTTTATTACTATTATAAATGCTTTGCTAATCATATATTGAAAGCTCACAACACCTGGAATTGAAAAATACTCAATATTTGAGTAATGAATGTACAGGGACTTGAAGTTTCTTACGACCTCCAAGCGCTACCAGTTCCATAACAACAAGACACTCTACCACTTCTGCTTCCACCAAATTTATAAGTTGACAAGCTGCCCCAAGACTACCTCCTGTTGCTAAAAGATCATCAAGAAGCAATACCTTTGATCCCTTCTTAATGCTGTCCGATTGAATTTGTACTGTGTCCTATAAATATAAACAATACTATACAGTTGTAATTTTATTCAATTAGTTGTTAGTTCACGACAGGTATAACTTTTTAATAATAAACACTTCAGTAGTAAAAGTCTCACAAGCACTAGAAACTCTTGTTATTATTGTAATGCTAAACCAAACTTACACATAATTGCAAGCACATACTGAACAAACCTGCTTTGTGAAGAACATTCAATTTAAATGAGCCAAACATCAGAGTTATAAATCCGAGAACTTCTAAATTGGCCACGGTTCCGAAAGTCCTAATAGAATTTACTTTAAAACCTACCTCCCCGTATTCTAATTTATAGCTAGCTGATTTAACATTTCCCGGCAGCTTTCCCTTCTTTCGAATTGGTACAAATGGAATTTGCAAATCTAATGCAACAATTGGTCCAAATAAAAACCCTCTGGCATCAAGCGCTGCAACACATTCTATAGGGGGTGTTATTAATTTAACATGTTTGCACAGTACTTCACGCAGTAGTGAAAATATTTTTGGCTCCTGGAATATCGAGAATATATCTCTAAAATATATATTTTTAAATAACATGTTTTTCACATTTTACATTTTACACAGACCTAAACAACACCCCGGGTTTAGGAAAATCTGGATAACTTCTAACATGTTCCTTTATCAGTTCTAATTTGTCTGTTTCTTCTGAAAACATCTTCAAGTTTTTTAAATGTTGCTTGTAAAATTATATCGAATTGCCAGTTAATGCTTGCAGACAATTACTAGGAAAAATATTTCCTAATCGCATGTTGCATCACAGCGTATGTAGAAGGTCAAACAAACAGATAATTTAATACTATTTGTATTTATATCACTCTTCATTGGTAGTCATAAATTAACCTTAAATATCTACATCATAAGCAGCTGTTTTATACAGGATGAACAAGAAGTGAAATACCTTCCAGTAACAAACGTAATTTTCAAGCACTAAAAAACCAACCAACAATTTGCTACACATTCCTTTATTTTTTAACCATATAATAGTATATTATAATACAAGTGTATAAGCAAGCCTTTAAAGCACGCGACGGGTGTAAAAGCTCGAGGCGAAGCCGAGTGCCTTTTAACGGAGCAGTTTGATTCGATTTTAATAAATTTGTAATATAGGGCTACGCCGGCCTCGGTGGTCTAGTGGTTAGCGCATTTGCATATAGATCCGAGGGACGCGGGATCGAACCTGCTGGCTGAGGTCGGCGAGATTTTTCTAGCGGGGAAAAATCTGAAAATGCGTCTTCTGTCGGATAAGAAGTAAAGCCGTAGGTCCCGTGCCACTGCGATGTGTGACACGTTAAAAATCACTACTGGAGTTGGAATTACCCCAGATAGGCAAAATTCATAGTTAGGGTGTACAACGGGCTGTATGGCCTAGGTGCATTGAGATGCTTGGAAAACCGCGTCCTAGATCTCGCTCTTTCAAAGCAGGTAAGCAAGCAAAGCCTCTTATACACGAGTATTATACGCTATTTTTTATTATACCTGCACTACAGTCTAATAATTATAACAGAAAAAGGAAATTGAAATCCCGTTTTCGAAGTAATCTTGTCATTATGCCATTAATCGTTTATATAGAAACGGTTAGCAATTGTTGTTGTTTCGTTGCTATGCATATTTACCATAAATTTGTTGATTTGTGAAGTTTGTTTCGACTTTGTGTTCGTGAATTACAAAATGAACGAAAACGAGGATATTTCATCCGAGATTAAAATATTAGCCGAACAAGCTGAACAGCGATTAATCCCCGCGATATCTAAACAAGCGTATTGCAAGGAATGCGAAAAATTATCCAGCTCGATGGCCAACAAGTGAATGTTGTCTTGTTACCTATTGTCCGTTCCACACTCCAGAGTCAGTATGGGCTTTAATGCAAAGCGATGTAGCCATATTTCAGCACAAAACTGTTTGTAAATGAGTTTACACCTGTCAATCATAAATAAATCCTGCTTTTGTATTCCTGAGCGCTTAACAAGTACTAATGACTTACTAATGCCTTTTCCTTTACTAACCACATTTTTGTCAGCCGTATTCGAACAAATTTTTTGAAAAATACGTGCTGGTCATACTTATTAGCTTAAATTTGTTTCTACCTTTTTAGAAAGCATTCCTCGCTGATGGGTGGTAGTTTTATTTTTTTTTTTCATAATATAATAATAAAAACAACTTTATAAAAATACATGTATGTATAACAAAAAAAACAACGAATATTTTTAATTACACATATAATATTTATTAACCCTAAGGACTTAATAAAAATTTTGTTTTATATATACAGGGCAGTTCATTAAGTCTGTAACGTATTTTACATTCTTAAACAAATATTTTCTGTTATTCATTGTGGTCACTGCTATCAACATCACTAACAGTATCAATATCACTATCATTGCTAACATTTATAATAATCGGTTCGATATCGTCCAATAAATTGTCCACATTCCACATTTCGGCTTCTGTCTTCGTTACGTGTTTTATATAATTCTTCCATTTTTCTAGTGTAACCCTTACATATGCTTCTGTGATTAAATTTCTTACTTCGTCTTGTTTAAATCTTTTTTTGTTTCCGGCTACATATCTTTTTACTTCACTCCACACCATTTCTATGGGGTTGAGTTCACAGTGGTAGGGTGGAAGCCGCAAAATTTTGACATTGTGCCATTTTGCAAAATATCCTCTATTACATAATTATTGTCATAATTTGGCTTGTATGCATTGACGACTTCTAACAGTTCTGCTCTTAGATAATTTTCTTCAAAATATATATCTTTCGATCGAAGCCATGCCTGAATTTCTTCTTTATTAGATGCGTTGTTAGGAACCTTTTCTAATTTCCTGCTATGGTAAGAAGCATTGTCCATTACCACAACTGTTTTTTTCTGGCACGTTAAGAACGAGATGATTTTCGAACCAGTTTACAAAAGTATCTCCATCCATTTCATCATGGTAGTCCTGAGTGTTTTTCTTTGCCAGAAAAGTTAGTTCTGCTCCATCAATAAAGCCATTTTCGCATCCTGCGTGTAATGGAACAAAACGAGGACCATGAGCTGAAGGGGCTTTTAAACCTGTTGTTAAACCGCGGAGAAATGCATCTCGGTGGGAGTTTATGGATTTATCTACCCATTCTTTCGACACACTATGACCTATATTTACCCAAGATTCATCTAAGTACACTATATTGTAATCTTCTTCGCGGTACCGACGAATCGAGCTTAAATAACGATGACGCCATGAAATTATTTCTGGCTTTTCAATTAATACCGCTTTTCTGCCACGCTTCACAATTTCAAAATCCATATCGCGTAACAAACGATATAATGTAGTCCGTGCAAAATCAGGAAAATTGTCATCGTTATTTACCACAGCCAATATGGAGTTCAGAATCGGTGGTGTATTTTCCCGAAAGAACTGATGCACTATCCTACGGACATAGCTTCTACCGCCTTCATCATAAGTATTTTCGCGAGATGAACGAATTTTACAATTCTTAGGCCTTTCCCGTGGTTGTTGCAGTCCAGCAGGTGACATATATTCCTGGCGCACTCTGTAAATTGTTTTCTCCGAAACGCCACTCATTTCGGACACTAATGTTATTACAGTTGATAGTGAATCGTTACCATTGCGATTCAAGTGATAGTGCACAAGATTCATTATCATCTGCTTCTCCGACACTACGAGGTGTTGACCACGTTTCCGTTGAACTATTACATGCGCCATTTCTCGTTGCAAATTAGGGGCACAAAGTCCGCTCTCCTTCAGGAGGGCCTGGAAATGCTAGTTAGGCCTCTGTACCACATACTACGAGGCTGCATTGTCATGGGATATGTCCCCGGCAAAGGCATTTAGACCAATCAGCCTTACCTCCTTTCTACTAAAGTGCAGGAAAGACTGATAGACCGCCACAATCAAGACGGATGTCTGGTGCAATACCCTGTAACGGTATTTTAGCCTAGGTTGTTCGCAACCCATTTCACACTGGGCTCAAGAGTGCACAAATTTGCGCTGGGCTCTCTCTCAGCATATAGGAGCTGCGCGTGTTGACTTTTGGGAAAACAGGATTTCCGGTCGGACATTTTTGCGTCTGGCAGAAGGGAACGAATCGTTGCATTAAATTTTTCTCGCTAAAGTGTGTTTCACTTTAAGTTCATCACGATTTTATTAGGAAATCTAAAGTTATAACGTGATCTTTAGTTGATTGTTAGATGTACGTTATTGGCATTAATGCCGCTTTGATCAACGTTTCGATTCTATTGTAATTTTGTCGGGTCGATCGGAGTTTACCGATTGGTAAGTTTTATCCTTTTTGTAAAGTTATGGCTGGCCTAACATTTTCCTAATATTCGAATTTAGACAATTTGGGGACGGCGAGATTTTGCCGAAGTATTCTGTACTTTCAATTGCTGGATCTGCGTGCGAGAAGTAGTTATCTGCGTTCAAACCAGTTAGCCTGCGAGTGAAAACAGGTGCCGAACACGAGGCCGTTTCAAGAACGTTCGCCAGTCCAGATCAAACAGGGAAGTGCCCATTAATTTTAATTTTGATGATTTTGGAGTCGATGTAATTACTCCTTGTTTATGTGTAAGAATTTCTTTATATTACGGGGTAGATAAACTGGGTTGTAGTTGCATAGGGTGTTTTTGAATTAGTTTTACGGCTCGATACAGTGTTATCTTAGCGTGTATAAGTATTAGCGTACATAATCACGGGAGTTTCACTTGATATACAGAGTAAGTCAACCTGAGCGGTAATAGTGCGTTTTATTCGGGTTTAACGGCTATTTTGACTTCTGAGGTGCGCTGTAGACCGTTGGAAGGCCTTTCACGTCTAGAGTGTATGACGCGGTTTGAGGGCACTTGTAGGGGAAAGAAAAACGCAGTATTTTTACTTTAGCTCAAATATATTAATTGTTAGGTGCTATATTAAGTGAATGCGTGCTGGTAATTGTGTACCGATACAGGAATCAAACACACAAGTATTTAATGTTGTTAATTTGGGTTTATGAACCATTAATTTGTGTTTATGTTGACATTAAATATCGTTGCTGCAATTGGACTTATTTATTGTTTCCCTATCATTGTATTCTTTTAGTAACAAATTAGGTAAGTGATAAACTTGGGGTCCGACTAACCGATCGACATCCGTGTTAATGGTAGTGTATTATTTTTATAAGTCGGTGGCGCCCTTTTAGGTAATTAACGTAAAGTTAATTAGTGTATTTATCCAAGCAAAGCAGAGAACCGCCCATCTTCGATTGAGGTTCAGGGAGGCTATCATTAACCGTATATTTACTTACCTAGTGTGGAGAAATTTCCCTTGGAAATTATTGTCAGGCGTCACAACCCATTACATCCAAATCAACACGCTTACCAACGAGGCAAATCCACAGAGACGGCCCTTCACCAAGTCATCCACAAGGTCGAAAAGATGCTAACTCATGGAGAGTACACTCTTGGTACATTTCTGGACATCGAAGGAGCGTTTGACCAAACGACCTTCGAATCCATACATAATGCTGTCTTAGAGCGTGGAATCGAAGCCACCATAGCTAGATGGATCGATTTCATGCTCAAACACAGAAACATCAAAGCCACACTCTCTCGCCGCTCCTGAGTTGCCTCGTGGTTGATAGACTCCTCCAGCGGCTCAACGAACAAGGGTTTTATACTCAAGGCTATGCGGATGATCTGGTTATCCTTATAGCCAGTTAATTTTTCGGCACAATAAGCGAGGCTACTCAAGGTGCCCGAAATATTGTGCAAGACTGGTATAATAGGAATCAATTGTCGGTTAATCCATCAAAGAGCGAGCTGGTCCTGTTCACACGAAAACGGAAGATGACAGGTTATAGAGAACCCTCCATCTTCAACAAGTCACTTGACTTGACAGATGAGTTCAAATATCTAGGCGCTGTCCTTGATCCTCGACTAACCTGGATGTGCAGGCGCGCTTTCGGCAAAACCTGGGGGCTGAAGCCTAGAATCGTATTCTGCGATTACGCGCCTGTAGTACGCCCGTTGCTGGGACTTGTGCCCCTTCACCTTGTGATTGAGGCTGAGGCTGAAGCGGCAACGCATAGGCTGATGAGTTGCCTCCAAGTTGAAGGCGACCACTCACGTTTGTTTAATGGGCAGTGAACGCATGACCTCCTACTTCTGCTTTAGCATACCCTATAAGGTTCATATCCCTCTCCGGGGAGAATGATTCTCAGCCTTTCTTAAACCCGATGGCCTAGTTTGGTATACAGACGGGTCACGGAATAGGAAAGGTACCGGCGCCACTATATATAGGGACAAACCCAGGGTCAAACTCAAATTTACCCTAGGCAAATATCCTACGGTCTTCCAGGCAGAAATCTTCGCGATTACTGCCTGTGCAAATGAAAACCTCAATAGAAGTTGTAGAGATAAATACATCTATATTTGCTCGGACAGTCAAGCGGCTATTAAGGCCCTAATATCTCCCAAGATAGGGTCTTGGCTTGTTGAATGTGGTAAGTTTATATGCAATAATATCCAGCATGTTGAGTAAACAGTTAACCTTCAATTTTTTGAAGATCTCTGTTTGATAATCTTTTCTGGCAGAGCATCTCCTCAGTTTGGTTTGTTTATACTAATTTTGCACACCGAGGCCAGTGCCTTACACTCCACCATTAAGTGTATCTGCAACAGGGGGCGGTCAGCCTCTGTTATCCATAAGCCAGATTTTTCTGTAATTGTAATAACTTTGTTTTGACCAATCAGACATTACATTTAATAAGCATACTTGTTTGAAATTTAGTACAGTAACTTACTTATAAAGAATTATGCAAAACATTTCAGAATCAGGAAGCATGCAACCATAATCATCTATAAAAAATAAGTCTAAAAAGAAATATTTATTTAAATTAAGGGTTTACATTTTACACTTCAATGTGATTCGGTATGGTCTTCGGTATTCAAAATATATAACTGCTAAAAGAGTAATTGACTATATCCAAATTTAACATTATTGTTCTTTTTCCTCCGTAAAATCTTCAGGCATCGATTATATAGTTAATTACCAACAATTTACAAAAAAAAATACACCTTAGTGAGTGCAACAATCTGGGTTACTTCGGTATTAATCCACTATAAACAATATCTTGTGCAGCTAAATCTATTCAGACATTTTCTTAAAGCGTATTGAGATAAACGACTTTAGGACTTCAACCGGATCTTCTTTTATGTTACTAATATAAATAACATAATGCTTTTATTAAACAAATTTACAGCTTCATAAATTATTTTTATAAAATGACAAATTAAAACTACATAAGTGAGATATTTCAAGTTGTCATACTTAGCCGCCATCGTACGCCGTTATTTTAAGAAACACAAACTATTAGAATAGTAACCAACTGACAATATTGGAAAAAGGGAAATTAAAATAAAATATAAACAATTTAATACAATTTAACAAACAAAAGAATGTGTTAAAAGGAACTAATGTTCTTAATGTATCCTTGTTAAATCTTCCACCATTTTAATTAAATCATCTACAGTACATTCTTGTTTCATGCCACCCTCTCCAACCAACTGAAATATAAAACGTAATTATTATGGCCTCATTAAGGTACGATTTATTTTAAAAAATACCTGTAAACCATCCGCAACTTCTTTCATTTTTTCTGTAGAAAGATCAAGAAAACTTTCGATTAAATCACCATCAATAAATCCCTCACAAGGTTCTGTTTTAATATCTGTATGAAAAGATCTCCAATATACATGCTCTATTTTACCAACAGATTTTATTACTGTGGACAGTTTATTTTGTAGCTCAAGCAGGAAATCGTAGAACTCTGAAGGTATCTGTGTAACTAGGCCTGTAAAAAAATGGAAACAATTTATAGTATATTTCATTAGGAGTCTGGAAATAACGATTTTTCCGTGCGCGCGTGACAAATTCTCGTGTGAGGCGAAGCCTAAAACAATAGGTGTTAGTGTTGCAACAGTAAAAAGAATTTTAAAGGAGTTTCGGGATACTAAATCTTTATCTTCTCCAAAATCTCCCGGAGTTAGAAAAAGCTTTTGGACTACTTAACAGCGGATTGCTTTAACGTCAATATTTGTAATGCAGATGTCTCCAAGTCCATAAAACACTTTACTTAAAAAAATGGTTCTTTTCAGAACCACCAATTCTTCTAAAAATGAATTCTGACGGCGCGAGCGTTAATTTAGAAACGCAAGGAATATTACGTAAATACACATCCGGTAAATCAACGCGCCTGTCAAGCGTTTGTTTAGGTTCTAGCTCAATGCTCAACAAATAGAGTTTAAATCTAAATTGAACAGATATTCAGCATCAAACACGGGCATGAACAGTGTCTTCCGATAAACATGCAGTTACACATGTTCATAGATGTCAAACAGGTCTATGACAGAACACAGAAACAAAATGTACAATATATTGAGAGAATACCAACTGCCAGAAGTCTTGAGAAGCTTCAAATGACACTAGAAAAAACAATAAACCAGGTGAAAATAGAAAAAAGTTAACCTAGGAGTTTCAATCAGAAAGACAGTTAAAACAAGGGGATCCATTGTCAAAGGTACTGTTCAATTTGGTCTTGAAAATGATAATAAGAAAGTATAAACTAAGAGAAGGAACGACTAAGTAACCCACATCAACTGATTGCCCATGCAATCACAGTAGTGACAAGAACTAATAAGAAGGATGGAAAAAGAAACTTCTACGGAATCAATATTGAATATAAGCCTATTGCATCCAGCTGTTGGGTGAAAGCCTACCCCTTCCAATTATCTCGGTGTAGGGTTTTACCCTTTCCGAGACGTCCTTAAAAAATAGTATTGCTATTGTTAGATTCTTGTTGATTAAAAACCTATTCCTACTTGTCCTTTTGTTAGACCTTCATAATAAAATAAATTTACGTATTTCCTCTCCATTATTCCTTCCCCTACTTCTAACTTCTGCTACTCCAAGGATATCCCATTTGATCACTGATCACTGTCTAGTGGTGGCATAAATGAAACAATGGACCTCAGCGCAGAAAGACAAAAATAAAAAACAATAAAAATGGGATATCGAAAAGATTAAAGTGGAACAAACACATAAGAGAAAAATATAGAAATGCGGTAAATGCAGAATTAGCAAAAAAACTCAAAAGCAGAGATATAGAACAAGAATGGAAAATCTTAAAGGAAAAGATAGTGGCGGCAGCGGCGACAAAAGAGATAGGATAGGATAGGAGTAGCAATAGAAAGGGAATGATTCAATGAAGAATGCGAAGGAGTGGTCAAGAGAAAGAGAGAAGCAAGATTAAAATGGTTACGCCAAAGAAGAGGATAGGCCAAGATACAACAAGACAAAGAAAGAAGCAACAAGAATATGTAAACATTGAAAAGAGAATGGATAAACAATACAATGGAAGAAATTGAATATACAGAAACAACAACTTAAGAAACATGTACAAAAATATAAAGAAACAAAGTAAATGCAAGAGGGATGAAAAATCAGGCAGGGAATACAAAATACAATAAAGCCATTCAACAGGAGAGAGCAGTAGAGAAGGATGAGGAAACAATCCTTGCACCGTCACAGGAAGAGCTTAATAGAGTTATTAAAAAAAATAAGAAATGACAAAGCCTCAGGTAGTGATAAGACAATAGAAGAAATGATAAAATGGGGAGGGGAGACACTACATGGAAGATTACATATACTGATAAAAAAGATATGGTGAAGAGAAAAAATGACAGAAGAGTAGAGAATGGGAGTGGTGGTGCCGATACTAAAAAAGGGTGATCCAGAAGAGCGCAACAACTACAGGGGGATCACGCTGCTTAATGTATAAAATACTAACAACACTTATACAACAGAAATTAGTAGAACGTACTGAAGCATGTATAGGGGACTACCAGTATGGTTTTAGGCCTAGAAGATCGACAACAGCCGTCATACATGTATTGCAGCAGATTAAAGAAAAATTCCATGAATATAATATTGATATTGCACATATGCTGTTCTTTGATTTTAACCAAGCATTTGACAAAGTCAACAGAACTGGCCTATTCGAGGACATAGAAAACTTGCAGATACCATCTAAGCTCATAAAACTGACAAGAATGACTCTAGAAGAATCAAAGACAATGGTAAAAATACAAGAAGGGAAAACTGACAGCTTTGAGATTTTCACGGGGGTACGACAGGGTGATTCTCTATCAGCAACACTATTTAACATTGTAATAGAGAACATAGTAAGGAAAATAGGAGGACAAGAAACAGTAATAACTAAACAGGTACAAAATGATTGCGTATGCCGACGACCTGGTAATAATTGCAAGAAATAAAACAGCACTGTGTGAGGCATTTATACGACTTCAACAGGCAGCAGAAGAGAGAGGATTGCAAGTGAACGAATACAAAACAAAATACATACGGCAGCAAAAAAACAAAAGCAACAAAAAAGATTTAAGAATAGGAAGGTATATATTTCAAGAAGTGCAAACATATAAATATTTTGGAATAAATATAAATAATTTGAATGATAGAATGGAAGAAATAAGAGATAAAACACAAGCCGGAAATAGCAACAAGAGCAATCTGAAAGATAAGAACTTAAGTAAGACAAACAATATTACGAATATACAAAGGACAATAAGACCAGTAGTTACAATGCAACCGAGAGACTTACCTTAACAAAAAAGGACGAAGAACAGCTAAGGACATGGGAGAGAAGAATACCTAGAACAATGGCAGGATCAAAGAAAATCAGTGATGGGGAATACGGGACGAAGGTGAACCATGAAATATTGGAAGAAATAGAAGGAAAGAACAGTGGATGGGGTATATATGGAGAGCAAACGATGACAGAATGATAAAAAGGATAACCCAATGGCAATCAATTCGCATAAGAAGGAAAGGCAGACCAAGAACGAGATAGATGGAGCAAGCAGAAGAAAATATTAAGGAAATGGAAATCGTGAGACGGAAAAAAAAGACCGCAGACAGAAACGAGATCTAGTAGAAAAAGCCAAAACACACAAGCAACTATAAAGCCAAGGAGAAAGACAACGGGACTAATCCCCCCCCCCAAAAGGATTGAGAGAGCTCAAGAAAAGGAGCGGCAATAAATTCCACCGTGATAATGGCTACTTATACATACAGTAGAGACCGCTTATACCGAACCCGCTTGTAACGATCCACCGGTTGTAACGAACTAAATTAAAAGTCCGCCAAAAACACCATTACAATAATGCTAAAAATTTTCTGTTGTACTGACCCGCATGTAACGAACTTTCGCTTATAACGGTCATTTTTTTTACGTGAAATAGGAAAAAGTTTCCTTTTATAGCGAACCTGCTTGCAAGAACTCGTGTGAAGTCCCAAATCTATTATGGCTAGTGAATTGTTTAGGTAAGCAGATAGTGTAAGGAATGCAGATTGTGCGAATTGATGACGGAAGTTTGTAGTTTTAATTGAGTATTCAGAGAAGACGGTTGTGCAATGGAGGGTTCAAAAAAATCGCGATTGTCGTTCAGTTTAAAAACAAAATACGATATTCTACAGAAACTCAACCACGGTAAAAAACAAAGTGAAGTATGCCGTAAACGTAGTATTAGCAAATCGACGGTTGCTACTATATGGAAAGACGAAACAAAAATTATTGAAGCATTTGAAAGGAAAAATTCGTCTATTAAAAAATTGCGTAAATCAATTCACGAAAATATTGATAGCGCCCTTTGAACTGGTTTATACAGCAAAGCAAGGCCAACGTTACTATTAGCGGTGCTATTTTAAACAGAAAAGCAGATGAGTTGGGGACGCAATTAAATGATGGGCAAGAATTTTCTTGCAGTAGAAGTTGGATCGAAATGTTAAAAAAAAAACTCAATATTTGTTGTGGAAAAATTACAGGAGAAGCTGCGAGTGTGAACATGGATACTGTAGAAAACTGGCTGCAAAATGTATGGCCGAAAATCAGGGAAAACTTTAACGACAACAATATATTTAACGCAGATGAAACGGGCTTGTTTTACAAACTTACACGCGACAAGACACTAAAATTCAAGGGAGAGCGGTGCATTGGAGGAAAGTTATCTAAGGAACGGGTCACAGTATTGGTATGTGCAAATTTAAATGGTACCGAAAAAAGGAAATTACTCGTGATTGGCAATGCAAAAAATCCACGATGTTTAAAAAATATAAAACGACTTCCAGTTAATTACAAAGCGAACAAGAAGGTCCGGATGACGTCGAACCTTTTTACAACTGAATTGCTTCAATGGGATGAAGAATTGCGGCAGAAAAACCGAAACATCTTATTACTTGTTGATAATTGCCCTGCACATCCGGATATCCAACATTTGCAGTTTATTAAATTGGTTTTTATGCCTCCAAATACAAGCTCAAAACTTCAACCCATGGATCAGGGTGTTATACATTCCCTAAAAAGTTACTACAGACAATTTCTTCTTTTATGAATAATTAACCGCATTGATGCAGGACAAAATCAACACGTAAATTTGCTAGATGCTATAAATTTTGTTCATAAAGCCTGGCAAAAGGTAAAGACAGACACGATAGCTAATTGCTTCAGACATGGGGGATTCTTTAATAGAGAACATGTACAAGAATATGATTCAGATGACGCCTTGTCCTTGTCCGAGTGGTTGAATAAACAACGTAACAAGGAAAGTGATGACTCGCCTGCCTTTATTTTAACGATTGATATGGGCAGATTTCAGGATTGTGATCTTGAAGCTTACATACTTGTGGACGAAAATATTGCAACTACAGAAATTTTAAGCAACGAGGACATTATTCGAGAAACCAAAAATAAGCAAGTCGAAGAAATTAGCAGCGACGATGACGACGAATCGGTTTTAGGGAACGATCTTGCCATTCCAACAGTACAAGAGGCAATTAAGAAAACCAATGATATCCGCTATTTTCTGCAATCGCATAATATCCCGGATAGTATATTAAATCGTTTTGCCGAAGTAGATGCTTACATCGACAAACTTTATTCGGCTAGTAATACTAAGCAGACAAAAATATCCGATTTTGTAAAATAAATATCTATTAAATACGTGTTTATCATTCTTACATAAATGTTTCTATATTTATTGTACAAATGTAGACGATTATGGATAATAAAGTAAGTTTATAATAACTCACACATTTTTTCTTGTTGTAACTCTTGTAACGAACTTCGGCTATAACGAACCAATTTTTACAATCCCTTGAAGTTCATTATAACCGGACTTCACTGTATGTGTAATAAGAAGAATAGGGAAAGAAATGTATGTGCTTGAGTACGGATTAGCGATTAGCGAAACAAAAACAAGGTACAACATGGTCTCTGGAAGCACTCAGCTGTGGGAATGTTCATATTGCTTTGGAAAATGGCATATTATATGTTGAAATACGAATAAAGCACAACAAATAAAATAAAACCTGTTGAAATGATTACTCTTAATTAATAAAATCATTTGTTTGTGAAAGCTTAAAAGTTTCAATCACTATTCGAGTGGTGGTCCCACATCAATACCTGTAATTGCCTATCTCCAGTAGGTTGAGATATACTTTGAAAAAACAAATATATCAATAAATTCCTTTTTCACATTTTACTTGATCTACTATTTTTAGGATTCCAGTGGAGAAAATTGAAATAAGGACATCCCGTATATCAAGGTGAACATCAGGACTGATCAGTACAAAGGATCAGAAAATAATAAACTTCCTAAACTAACAAGCAGTTAACACTGAAAGATACTTAAAGCAAAATCCAGCACATAACCTTCATCCATTATTACTACCATTAATTAATAATCACTCACCAATTGCTCCACCTACAGTTCCAAAAAGCACACAACCAGAAGTCGGAGTAGATGTTTCACCAAGATTTTGCATCACTAGTGATCCATGTCTAAATACATTTATCATATCTCCAACATGAAATTGCCCAACTTCTTGCATTTGCAACCTTTCTTCGTCTGTGGTGGCAGCACTATCTTTCTGGCACACAAACATATTAAAGGAATTCTCTGAGCCCAAAAACACATCGTCATCTAGAATTTCAACAGCAGTCATCCAGTTGGGGTTGTAGTCCCTAGCAATTTCCTCGAAACTGCCTTCCATAGTCTTGTACTGCAATAGTGTCATGCTCCTCATCAAATCGCCAACTAGTACAAAGTCTCCTTTTGTTTTCAAATACAATGCAATTATGTTATTAAAATGTGAACACTCTAACCGCAGTTCCTTTTCTGCAGTCCACTCAAACAATCTCACTGTACTATTTATACTAGCTAGAAGTTTGCCGTTGAACTCAGCTAGGGAGTAGCAAGAACCTTTAATCTCTTTTTCTGAGATTGGGGTCAACTTGCCTTCAGCCCATTGGAAAATTAATAAACGTCCTTGCTTTGGTTCAGCTTCTTCTGGATTAACAATGGCAGTGCCTATTTTAAACAATCAAAGGTTAAATTTGATCTGTCAATAGAGCATTCCAGACTATTGCCCTAGTCCAATATGGCTGCTGGAGAATACAGTACAACTTATTTAAAAAGATTAAATGTATTGTTCAAAAATGCCATTGCGCAAATATTTACTGCAAATTAATAGTTGCCTATTGGGATGTGGGGGCAGAGGAAACCACAATTTGATTAGTTTTCATACAACATCCTATTAATCATTATGCAATTTTCTCTAACCCATCTCCAAAATATAGAACTGAAACAAATTTGATTGTGAGAAAATGACATTTGGGAAGAATTTTTTGAATGTCCAATTAATAATTAATTATTATTATTAAATAATTAATAATCTTTTTAAACAATATGTTATTTAGTTCAGTATTGTAAGTATTATTATGTGCAATTTTTTAGTAATTTAATCTCAACAAACTGCTAAAACTTTATGTATCAAATATCTGTAGGCTACTAATTAATGTGTTTTATGATGTCAAGAATTCTGTGTGATATTATAATATTTATCTGTATTGATTTTTATAAATAGACTAATAGAGTATTCATTAAAGTCTGTTTTACGATTTATTTTTATGTACTAATTTAAATAATATATTATTCTATTTCTGGTACAAAGTTTATCTTTGGATGCTGATTCTAAATAAAAGTAAATATTTTATCAAAACATGCTAAATTATCAACATAACAAAACAAAAAAATAATTTTCTAAAAAGCAAATTTTATCTTCCAAATGTTACCTAAATATATTAACCGAAAATGGTGAAACTGGACTTCTTGTTGGTAAATTGTTTTTCTGAAGGTCTATTCTGTCATTAAAAGTAAAATAATTTTGATTAAAGCAACTTTCAGGACATCAAATATTTTTGTTTATAAAAAATATTAGGAGTATATAACACTGGTTAATATTTTGCTAGAAAACAACTGAATCAATTTCTTTTAGAAACCACAGAAATCCACTTTTTTAAAAATGGATTTGTGAATTTTTAGAGTTTTCTTATATACGAGGGTTGCCTTCTATATT
>JABXWE010023620.1:0-13474 GCA_014611495.1 Limonius californicus | reverse complement strand
CCCGGTTTCCAGTCCTCCTCGTCGCTGCTCGAATCGGAGCTTAAATCTGAGCTGAAGTAGCACTCACCAGACCCATATTTCGTAAAATAATGGACCACTGCAAACTAATGAGTTCAATTAAAGTCACGTTAAAGCTTAAAGTGCAAAAGTTTATGTTTGTAATCGTGGTTTTAGTTATGCTTTAAATGATACCTTTCGTAAGTATAGGTATTTAGAAAATGTGGCTTATGAAACTTACATGTAAGGTTTGTTTAAATTTGAATTTTTTTACATTTATGTTAGCCCTTGTACTCCGGAGCTAATTTTAGGGAAATTTTAGGCGGAAGTGGGTCTCTAGTGATCCGGCTTGTATTGTGGTGTTTTTACATTAATTTCGAAACACCAAAATGCATAGGCTCTTAATAAAAGCTTGCACATAATAATGTAATTATAATACTTCTGCTTTTTACACGTTTTTGTAGTTATTAACCTGCAGACTAAAAATGTTAATAAGTTCGATAGTTAGAAATATCGAGTCTATTCAATAAAAATTCGTCTTACAAATAGCGTAAAAATTCTTATATGATTTGCAGTATCCTCTCCATGTACCTGACAAATAAGTTTAAAACTACTGTCATACTTATTAGTATGTTTATTTTTATTGTATACACAGAAAGCAAACCGCCCGGTCTCAAGTCTCAAGCATTTTTTCCAGGAAAATTGTTCTAAAGCATCTTTATAACAGCTGTGAGAAATATGCACACACCAAAAGCGATGGTTTGGTAAACGGATCACTAGCGAACCTTAGTTTTAGCATATTTCTAATTTTATATTGTATATTTTGCAGATTTGGACTTTTGTTGCATATTTTGGTAAAAGTTGCATATATTAGCATATTTAGACTTGGTGAGTTGTTTTGTTATACATTTTATAGTACATTTATGCTTTCCAGTTGCTGCTTTTAAAAAGTAGGATTGACAACTCGATTTTTCATAATTGATTTATCTCGAAAGTGGTTGAGTTTATTTACTTTTAACAAGGGTACCTTTTTGGCGTACTTTCACACAACGAATAAGATTATTTTGTCAAAAATAAGACAAACAGAACCACGTGGAAGGTATTGTAGAGAACAGCACCTAATCCTTCCACATGAGACGCCCCTGGTGCACTTGTTGAAACGAAACTAGGTTCTGATTTTCAACTTTGTCGAGTAGGGTATGCACATAAAAGTTTAGAACATTAACCGGCTATTAACATAATTATATGCTGAAAAGTGATAGGACAAGTCTCACTTTAGAATGCTTTAACTCCTTAACGAAACATTTTCGTATTAAGTTTTACATGAACTTTATTTCTTATTTTGGTGTGGAGAATTCGCTCCCAAAGTTTGACCAACTATTTCAGGACCACGTTGTATATACGCACATATTTTTCACAATTTCTTTGCACATATTCACATATACCGCATTCTAGTTATAACGATACCTTTGGGACTGCACATATTTTGTCGTTATATCCATTAACCATAATATCCGGGAAACAAGAATTATATACAGAGCGAATATTTAAATAGTAAGTTTACTGTCAACAAAAGTAGATTTTCATACTAAAAAGTGCTCAAGATCTTAAAAAAACTTACTATAATCTTCCAAAAAATTAAATAAACAGATGTAAGAACATACCATACATTAATTAAAAATGAAATATGTAAATATAGTTGTGGACGCCTGGACGGTTACATATTTTGTGCTTTGCAATTTAAATCTCTGTTATGTCGCCTAGTAACATATAAAACTATATACAGTCGAACTACCATATAGTGATGTTGCAAAGCACCAAACAAAATCACTACAGGTGTTCCATAATTTGAGATAAAACGCCAGAAGCGTTGTTCAGCAGTGCACATTGAACACAAAACAGGTAAAACATCTATCTTTTGCAAGCTTCTTTTTTCATACGAGCCTCCTGAAGTTTGAAATTCGAATGCTGCATATCTTTAACAACAAAGTTAAACTAATAGATATTATTGATGAAAGTAGTTCTTTATCAATAAACTAAAAGATATTAACAATGAAAGTTCCTTTGACTTCAATTGTTGACTTGGTGTAGGAGTTATCTCCAGAGGATTTCATCAGCCAAATTACTTCAGTTAGTTGAAGTTCCTACTGAAGATTGCAGTTTAGTTGCCGAAATAATAATTTAGCTGTTCTAAATATCGTGGTGGTAAGGAGTTTTCCAAAGTTTATTTACTTAAACAACAGTCTCCAATCAATCCAGTAATACAAATGACTTCTCCAAAAGTTCAAATTGCGGATTTTTAGTCCTAAAATTTTGTTGAAAATACGAGATTTAGATGTGGCATCAAGGCTGATAGTAATTTCTATTTAATTTGACACTGCTGTTCCGAATTTTACATTTGTCAAACATATGTTTCTGTTCTTTTTGTAAATTCCGTTTCACTTGCATTAATGGAATACACATTTGTTGAGTACACTTACATGATTTCGATTCTTGGAGAGGTGTGTGGTAATTGTAATGCAGGGGCAAGGCTATATGCAGAACGCTATCCACATAGAAGACATCCAAACCTCACAGTTATTAAACGAAGTGACCAACGACTACGAGAGAGAGAGAGAGAAAGAGAGAGAGAGGGAGTGTTGGTCTAAAAAGAGGTGGTGATGATCGTCCATTTATGGTGAAACATGTCAATATTGAAGAAAATGTATTAGATTTAATAGAATGGAAGACTACGGGAAGCGTACCTGGTATTTATCCGATTGTAGACATACCAAAGTTGGCAGTACACTGAATATAACACCACAACGGCCTATATCCTTTTCGAAAAACCAAAGTGCACCCTTATTACCACAGGATTAAAAAGTACGAGTTAGGTACTTAAGGCTTGATTTTAGCAGCAAGGTAAAGTTACAATATAGGTGATTTTAAATTATAAATTACAAGACTGTAGTAACAGTAGAAAAATGGTTCGCATGTTGGACGAATACAATGAATGGCTATTAAATCGACACCAGGAAAATCCGAATGTTAATGGCAATATTTTGTGGACAGATGAGGCGATATTTATGCAGCATGGGGTTTACAATACTCATAATAATCATGTGTGGACAGATGAGAACCCTCATGCAACTCATGTTAGAAGTCATCAATATCGATGCGATGTTGACGTTTGGGCAGGTATGGTTAATAATTATTTAATAGGTTATTTTATTCTGCCAAATCGTCTTATTGCTGAGAATTTCCTACATTTTCTAAATGAAGATGTTCAAGTATTACTGGAAAATGTTCCACTGATAATTAGAAAACATATGTGGTACCCACAAGATGGTGCTCTAGCCTATTATGGAATCGTGGTTCGAGATTTGCTTCAATATAATATTCCGGATCGGTGGATTGGCCGTGGGGTGTTATAACTTGGCCGCCAAGATCACCTGATCTAACGCTCTTAGATTTTTATTTATGGAGTTATTTGAAGGGTTTACTATATCTCATACCATGAACAATGTGGCAACCAAGCGGCTGCAACTTTAAACGAACACATGAGGTGGTGGTCATTTTGAACAGTTCCATTAATTTACAGAAAATTGTAGGTTCTGATTTGTTTCTGCTCGTTACTTTCATCCTTTTTGTTCATAAGTTATTTGTGGTTAGGTACTGCAAAGGATTGATAAATTCTTTATTCAGCTGTATATTAGACCTATTGGGGATAACATATAATAAATATGCACCGGTAAGTCTACCTCATGGTAGTGTGGAAATTGATTGTTTAGTAGGTAGTTGATTTGTGTTGTGAACGTGGTCGACAC
Source organism: Limonius californicus (assembly GCA_014611495.1). Lineage (NCBI taxonomy): Eukaryota > Metazoa > Arthropoda > Insecta > Coleoptera > Elateridae > Limonius > Limonius californicus. Next base: position 9,671 of record JABXWE010023620.1, on the reverse strand, counting down.
ACCTAGGTAATAATAATTATATAATACATATTTTTTAATAGTTTTCCATAGTACTGCAAAACCATTTTTATTAAAATTATCTATCCAACACTCTCATGTTTTCTGATTTTGGATGAGGCGTTGCCGAGCGTATCTAAAAAAATATTAAAATTTTGGACGGTACAAGGTTTAACAAATTAATTTGGTGTGTGAGTATTAAGATTAATTAAAAATACATATTTCGCAGTTATTTAGTCAAGTGATATACTAAAACGACACAACTACCAAAATTTTTTTATACATGATGTGCATAATAAACGCATTTTTGTACTTTATCACTTCAAAAGAAGAAAAATTTCCAAATTGTTTTAATAATGCTAACATTAGACTTTGACACATTAATGAGCAACCCTGTATATAGTACTCATCTACTAATTACGGTCAGCTATTAACTATAAGTTTATAATTAACGTTTGATACAGTGTCTACTATTTGCAAATATCTACCTAAATGACTAATTTATTACCAAATGAACATTTAATACAGTCACTAGCAACCTAATTGGAATAGTTTTGTAATATTCGGGGAGTTCATTGTAGCACAGATGGATATGTAGGATAATGATCTGTCAAACCAGTTAATGTTTTGCCGAACACAACGCAGTCGATGTGTACTGGACGTTTTACTTAAAAGATTCATTAATATTGCTGTTGGATTACCAAAATCTTGTTTAATTAAAATTTAACTCGAATGTGAACTCATGTTTAAACATTGGTCGGAAAATATGAATCCCACCTGCCTCCTGTCAATTTGAAGTTTGGAACTTTTTAACGATTCGCTATGATTACACCTTTTTTGATTGGAAAAACATTTTGCAAAGTTTCGAAGCGTATGTTCGTTTAGTAATTTCAAAGATGAATGATAGCTGATCGTTTTGTTTCTCCTTTCTATCTCTGGTTGCTTAGAAGCGTTTTATACAATTTATATTTCATCGTAAAGATGTGTTTGTAAGAACCAAATCACGAACTGAACGATTAAGTAAATGAACGGTTGAATAAATCAGTAAATCGTGAAAAAGTAAAATATCTGTAAATTTAATTTTGTGTCTTGTATTTAAAGCTCGCAATGCAATACATTTTCAAGGAATTTCAGAAATTAAGAAGAGAAGAAAATTGTATCACACTTTCTACAGGCAACTACAAATGAACGAACAGGATTTATAGCAAATAAAAAAATGTTTTCCAACATAACATCATTTTAAGACATCTCGAATGAAGTTGCCTAAGAAATATTCGTTAAAATAATTAAAATAGTTCACGATGGAGAAGAGGTAGGTGTTTTTTAAGAATAACTTTCAATTGTGGTAAAATCAGTTCCATGTAAATATAGCATCACTACGGGAGATTTGAATGCCAAAATAAACTACTCAAAAATGCATAGGGATATTGTAGTGTAAGACATTTAAAAGCAGCACACGATTGCATTTATAATAAAAAACTACTAAAATAACAGAATGTAACGTCTTTTTAGTAATGAACATGAAAATTACAATAAAGGTACACTTAAAGAAGAAATTTAGTAATATTATAATGAAAAAAGCTATTGTCTCCTTCCACTTAACTTAAATTTATTGAATTCTAATATCACGTGGCACCTCCTTTGGCAGTAATAATTGCTTTGCACCTTGCTGGCATACTTTCAATGCAATTATCAATATGATCTTGTGGAATTTGATGCCGCAGTACCAGTAATACATCCCTCAGCTGTTGCACAGTAGTAGGCTTTGGATTATGATGATCCAGCTGTGTCAGCAAAAGGTCCCATGCATGCTCGATGGGATTGAGGTCTGGAGATAGCGGAGAAAGAGCAAGATGGTTTATTTCCTCATCTCGAAGCATCTCTAAAACAACCCTTGCGTTGTCATCAAGAAAAACAAAATATTCCCGTTCAACAGCGTTGCGACCAGAACATGGTTGATAATGATCTTTTGGGGATAACGTTGGCCCGTGAGTTTACCATTAAAGATATGGAGGTCAGTACGCCACTCTAAAGAAATTCCAGCCCATACCATAAGACCACCACCACCAAAGGCAACGACTGGTTGGGTATACTAAGGTAAGATATGATGTCTGGCACTACGATATACTCTTTGACGCCGGCTATCATTGCTGAGGCAATATATGGACTCGTCCGAAAACAGTATATCATCCCACAGTGTCGCTTTTTGAAACCTACGTCTTGACCGTTCCACCCGGCGTCCTCGTTGAGCCGCAGCTCTTGCAGGACTTCTCAGGGGGCGGTATGAGGTAAGTCCTACCTCTAACAATCGATTTCTCACAGTTTGGTCGGAGACTCGATTTCCTGTGGTGTTCTGGAGCACTTGCTGTGGATGTCGAGCAGTTGAAAAGGGGTGCATTCTTGCATTAATTACCAGACGTCGATCCTCACGAGGTGTTGTGATGCGAAAAGATCAACTTCCAGCCCTTCTTGCAGTCGTGCCTGTTTCTCTAAGGCGCGAAGGGGCACATGGTATTACGCTCTACGTGGTTTCTAACATATCAGCAATGTCGACCTGGCGATTTCCTCTTTGGTGCATAGCAACGGCTAAATTTCGTTGTTCTATTGTAAAATGGATTCTCTGCATTGTTGTTTATTATTAATAACACAAATGTAACACACAAATAAAAAAAAAACAATGAACAAAAAAGAGCTTAAGAAGACAGGAAAGATTAATCAATCAAACACACAAACTCGACTTGACACTAATACGGTTAAACAATTGCAACTGGATTCTATTGTTTTATGTTTTTACCATAAAACATTGCCGCTTGCTCTAATTACGAATAATAGACGACCATTAGCCGCCAAATACAAACATATATGCTTTATACTACAATATCCCTATTCATTTTTGAGCAGTTTAGGTAGAAAACAAAAAGAAACCGATGACAAAATAGGCAAATTTGGGCTAGGAGAGAAGAATGCAGAAGGAACCATGGTTATCAACCATGAAGACAAACAAAACTTATATAAGGAGTATATTTTTATAGAAGAGTCCTCAAGAGAAGTGGATGTGGGTTAGTTTAAATGGTGTGATAAAGAACGAGACAAATCAATAAATTCGGATGTAATATGTAGTACTAAACAGTTTGAACATAGAAAGGGACCGCATAATTATCAGATTACAAGTCGAAATTAACATAACAATGGAAATGATAAAGCTTATTGGAACTTAAAGTACTCCACCTAAGATAGAGATAAGTACACAAAAAAAGAGGTCTATAAACTAACATTATAAAAACGGATAGGTAATTTAAGAGAATTAGAAAATAAGACAATAGCCGATGGGAATAAGAAGTTAAAAACAGCTATGATAGCAGCTGGACTAAAAATATCAAAGAAGTATGGCAGAAAAAAAAATTGAGGTAAAAACAAGAATATTATTTCAAGTGAAAAGATACCTAGTAAATCAGGTAAAGCGAAATTCTGTAAGAAACGTAGAGACAAACAAGACTATGAAAATTGATAATGAAGAAAACAACTGGAAACTAAATTTAAAAAGGTGATTCAAGAAAGTAAAATATGAAGATTGTGAGACGAAATATAGGAAGACAACAAACGAACATGATTAGAGACTATCAGAACAAAGAACGAAGTAAAATGCAAAGATAAAATATGAAAACAACTGAAGTACTCAACGAAGATCTGAACAGTCCAAAAAATGTACCACCAATAGAAATTAGAGAGACACTGCAGAAGAAATTGAAAAAGAGGAAATAATATCCGCCGTACAGTGTATGCGAAACAATAAAGAACCAGGTAGAATTCTAGCCGAGTTAATGGAAGAATGTTTTTAAATCCGTAATACAACTGTTATTAAATAAATATCTGGAGGAAGAGGACGTTCCAAAAAATAGTAACAACGCCGAGCTATTGTACAAAAAAGAAGACAAAAGTAAATTAGACAATTATCCTCATATCTACCTTCTGTCACAAATGTATAAACTTCTTACCGAGATTATAACACATAGATTGAACAAAAGTTAGAATTTTCTCAACCGATAGAACAAGACGTATTCAGAAAAAGATTCAGTATATGTGAACACCTTTTAAACATGAGAAGTATGGAATACAATCTACCTATATATTTAATCTCTGTAAATTATGAAAAGACATTTGATACGGTCGAAATGTGGGTGGTGGCTCTGCAAAATAGTAAAACAGATCACAGATATAGTTCTTACGATGGGAATTTTTCAGTTTCGTATTAGCGCTTTATTTGCACAGCACAAACTGCACGCATGTCTGTCTTTGTTAGTTACTTGCAGATTCATATTTCCGACAAAGACATATTATGTCGTAGTAACATCTGCGAAAGAAGCAACATCAACACTGTACGTTGACTTATTCTGTCGGCTAACACGTTTAGTAGAAAGAAACAGAGATACTTGAAGAATGTCGCGCAGATGCAGCCTAATGTCACTACTTAAATTTGTTTCCAGCAGTATTTAAAATGTTTTGGAGGTTTATACGGCAATATTTTATTTTATACACTTGGGGAACCTTTGTTTTTGCTGGGAAATATTTCGACGACAATGTCGGAGCCTTTGTCAACCGCGTCCCAGATCCGGTCAAAATTATGACAACCAGATGTGTAAAAACTGTTGAGGGTCGACAAAAGCGCAGTTTCGATTAATTGCACACCAAGGGTACTTTCTACCTAACTTAAGTGTTATTCTAAAAATCTTAAATTAAATTGTCTTTTACAAGTCCCAAATTTTCACTAATATTCGTAGCACTATTGTTATGAACAGCCAGTTCAACATTGGATTTTAGTTGGTGTTTAGTTATTCTAAAAAGAAAACGCTGTTAAAAACGTCCGGAATTTTTTTTGAATACGCAGTGTCAACAGTTTGTGTTAAATCTATTCGATTATTTTACGTGCGAAAAAGACAATTTTGGCCCATTACGCACGTTGTAGCGGTTCGGGAACGAGTTGCAGATGCATTAAAAATAACTTTACCCACCATACGGAAAATAGTGCAGCAAAGAAAAGACAACCTGCCATTAATAAAAAAAAGTGCACAGCTTCAGAAAAAAGTTAAAAACTGAAGATATGCCCGAAACATTAAAAATGACAGTTAGAGATGTAGTGTACAGAATGTACGTTGAAAAAAAGCCAGTCACTTTAAAAACAGTGCAACAAAATTTGAAAGACAAACAAATTCTAAATGCTGCAATATCAATGATTAGGAAACTCTTACAATGTATTGGTTTTAAATTCAAGAAAGATTGCAACCTTAGAGTACTATGTGAAAAAGCTAGTGCAGTGTCATTGCGGCGGCTTTTTTAAAAAAATATATAGATAATACAAATTCACCATCAACCATTCAACCCCTAAAACATTTTAAATACTGCTGGAAACAGATTTAAGTAGTGACATTAGGCTGCATCAGCGCGACATTTTTCTGTAGTAACCTAATTAAATAAGCAATGTTACACAAAGCACGCGGACTCAATTACTCAATTATTTAGTATATATTCTAGGTAACTAGGAGTATCGAGTCAGCATTGCTGATATGTGCATTATTAAGTAAGTGTGACATTATTTCTTAATTCCTTTTAATATATATAAATGTTTGTAGTTAGTATAATATAGAATAATAATGATTGTTAAGTGCAGCATGTAATGCTGTCCCTTTGTTAATAAAAGGAAAAAGTAATCATCACTCAAGCAGGGAACAGTGGGGGCGTAACAGCAAACGCTAAATCAAATTCGTTAGATGTCCCTGACATTTTGGGAATCACCGCCTTCATCTTAACCATTTTACTAATAGGTACTGGAACGCGTCATTCGAATCTATCTGAAGAGACACAAGAGACGCTGGGAATCCAACCTTCGAAGGGAAATCGCTAGGAGTCACGAGAAGCTCTAGGAAACAACATCCAGGACAGCTTTAAAATTGTGATGTGTAAAGTGCTTGTGCCATTAAAAACCATACTTTCATGTCAGTGCCCAAAGAGTTCAGACACTTATTAGAAGAATTAAGGGTGTTCAACCGAAATTTGACCAAAGACAGCAATGAAAGGCGTAGGAACACTGAATATTTAAATCTTAAGTTAAACAAATTAGTTAAGTTAGATGAAGAATTTAAATCAATAAAAGATTCGTTTAATGCTGAGTCACATAGTAAAGAGATAATAGATGTAGCGAAAGAATACACTAGTGCAATACAGCAATTAATTGCTAGGAATAATAGTATTTTAGAAGTTAGAATAGAAGATTCCTGTCCAGATTATTCTAAACATGGTGGTAATGTAATAGTATATTTCATTAGGAGTCTGGAAATAAGGATTTTTCCGTGCGCGCGTGACAAATTCTCGTGTGAGGCGAAGCCGAACACGGGAAGCCATGCAAGTACGGAAAAATCCATTTCCGGACGTGTAATGAACGATACTTTTTATTATACTTATCTAAAAACAACGCAAATAAGTGGACGCGACTGCCTCCCTGGGCTTTCCCATACTGGAAACTGTTCATATCATCTTTATTCAACAGTAGAGTTATTTTCCTCAAAACGGTTGTTCAAGCGCTATCCTAAAACCTTGCCTCGTAACGAATAGACTTACAAGGCTTGTAAGAAGTCCCGCCAAATATCTGCGGTGCCCCTTAATTTCCTTTTAATATGCAACCAGGCATACTTCATTCTCTACTATATACGTGATATTGTGACTGCAAATTGAGTTTGCTGTGATTTTATAACAGACAGACATTTTTTTAAAAACCACTTTTTTGGATTCCTAGAGACCCAAAACGGATATTTCAAACAGAACTCGCTATTTAAGTTTATATATAAAAATTCAACGAGGTTTAGTTTTCTTTTTACGGCGAACAATACCTCACATGTCGACATTTTTAAAGCTTAGCATATACAGGGCGCTGACTTTGAATACTTTCCATAGGAAAAATACATGCATTTGTGGAATTGTTTAATTTCCTGCTCCCCAAGTTGAAAAGCGCATTCGAAACAAGTACGAAAAGAAGGATTATGTTTACAGATGCTACTTTTATTTTTTAAATATCAAATTAAGTATTAAATACAAAATTTTGATAAATAATTTATAACTTGTTGTTGTAATACCGGTTAAAGAAATGAATGTAGCGCGACAGTATGGCAATGGTTCTGAACCAAAGTGCGCAGGGCTGTCCGTACCGCTAGGCCGTCGCGCGGTCTAACTAGTACCGATCGCTATTGCTACCGAGGTAAAATTTTCTAAGTTCCTGGAAATTATATTTTGTAGGGCATAAAAAAATCGATTTTTTTATTTTCGCGGAAAAAGATTCTTTGGCGCAAACAAATAACAACCGTTAGAATAAAAAAAATATTTTTCTAAAAAAGAGGGGGGAGGGGGCCGGTGCTCTTACATATATCCACGAGTGTAATATTTTGCATATTCATATGCCCCATTACGTACTGAGCGATTCAGTGAAAACCCCAGCTTCCTATCTTTTTTCGTTTATTAATTAAAGGAGTTTGAAGTTTCAAACTTCCAAGCTTCGTAGAGGGCGCCACAGGAAAATTACGGAGTTCTTCAAAAAACATATCGATAGCCCCTTGCGAGGTCTGTCGACATATGAAGTTTAAAAAAATTCCTTGGAGCAGTTTTTGAGAAATAATTTTTTGAAAATTTCCAAAATTTTGAAAATTCGTAATTTAGGCCCCTTATAATTTTCCAAAAAACTTTTTATATCACCTCATTTTACCCTTCATATACTATTCAGAAAATAAAAATCATTTGAATCGATTCATCCGTTTTCGAGTAATTGGGCGTTAAACTCAAAATTTTCAAAAAATCATAGCGCTCTTCATTTTAAAGCTAGCGAGTTCGGCAAAAAACTAGCAGATTTGTCTTATGACCCTCTATCGTTATCCGCGATAAAAGTTTCAAAATTGTAATTACGAAAAAAGTGATACCAAAAAAACTTGCGTAACTTCCGCTTCCGGTTTCGGATTTTTTTTGAAAAGCTTATTTTTTCGATGAATTTTCGATACACCCCCGCATTCCAAAGCGCATCAAAATCGGAGCAATACTTTCGGCTGTAGGAGCGTCACATACGTACATACGTACATACCCACCCACAGACAGACATTTTTTAAAAAACCACTTTTTTGGGTTCTAGAGACCCAAACGTGATATTTCGCGTTAAAACCTCGATTTCGAAAATTTTCATGTATTCAATACTTACCCTATACTATAAGGTAATGGAAAGTAAAAGGATAAAAAGTAAATTTAGAACATTTTATTTTCAAAGTAATCATAATAAATCGTAATAGTACCAAACATGATTAACATTTCCATAGCAACGATATATTTATTATCGGCATTTAGCGCACGCAAAAAAAAAACGGAGATTTAACATGTCCATAGCAACGATATATTTATTATCGGCATTTAGCGCACGCAAAAAAAACGGAGATTTAACATTTCCTTAGCAACGATATATTTATTATCGGCATTTAGCGCACGCAAAAAAAACGGAGATCGGTAAAAATTTTACGTGCGCTGTTCTGAAAATGCCACCTTTACGTTTTTGTAAAAACAGATGAAAACAAGGTGTTTTCATATAAGTATAATAATAAGTGGACGCGACTGCCTCCCTGGACTTTCCCATACTGGAAACTGTTCATATCATCTTTATTGAACAGTAGAGTTATTTTCCTCAAAACGGTTGTTCAAGTGCTATCCTAAAACCTTGCCTCGTAACGAACAGACTTACAAGGTTTGTAAGAATTCCCGCCAAATATCTGCGGTGCCCCTTAATTTCCTTTTAATATGCAACCAGGCATACTTCATTCTCTACTATATACGTCGCGCGGTCTAACTAGTACCGATCGCTGTTGCTACCGAGGTAAAATTTTCTAAGTCCCTGGAAATTATATTTTGTAGGGCATAAAAAATCCATTTTTTATTTTCGCGGAAAAAGATTCTTTGACGCAAACAAATAACAACCGTTAGAATAAAAAAAATATTTTTCTAAAAAAGAGGGGGGAGGGGGCCGGTGCGCTTACATATAGCCACGAGTGTAATATTTCTTTGCATATTCATATGCTCCATTACGTACTGAGCGATTCAGTGAAAACCCTAGTTTCCTATCTTTTTTCGTTTATTAATTAAAGGAGTTTGAAGTTTCAAACTTCCAAGCTTCGTAGAGGGCGCCACAGGAAAATTGCGGAGTTCTTCAAAAAAAGATATCGATAGCCCCTTGCGAGGTCTATCGACATATGAAATTTAAAAAAATTCCTTGGAGCAGTTTTTGAGAAATAATTTTTTGAAAATTTCCAAAATTTTGAAAATTCGTAATTTAGGCCCCTTATAATTTTTCAAAAAACTTTTTATATCACCTCATTTTACCCTTCATATACTATTCAGAAAATAAAATCATTTGAATCGATTCATCCGTTTTCGAGTAATTGGGCGTTAAACTCAAAATTTTCAAAAAATCATAGCGCCCTTCATTTTAAAGCTAGCGAGTTCGGCAAAAAACTAGCAGATTTGTCTTATGACCCTCTATCGTTATCCGCGATAAAAGTTTCAAAATTGTAATCACGAAAAAAGTGATACCAAAAAAACATGCGTAACTTCCGCTTCCGGTTTCGGATTTTTTTGAAAAGCTTATTTTTTCGATGAAT
>JABXWE010023618.1:0-24209 GCA_014611495.1 Limonius californicus | reverse complement strand
GCGGGATTGACAGTGCTCAACTGCAAAAGGCAATTGAACAATTCCAACAGCAAATTAATCGAATTAGAAATTCTACTGAGGATGACAATCAAGAACGCAATAATGAAGAACCTGCAAGAAAAAGACAAAAAACGACAGCTGGAGATAACAGAGCTGTTATTGCAAAGGAAGTACGTGACACTATTTTAAGCCAAATTAGCGACCGATTTGATTTTAGGGATCACTTAAGTGCAGCAAAATTATTCGATTCTCAAAATTTTAAAACTTATAGGCGTGCATTTCCACAAAAATATTTTGATGAAAATGTGAAATCTTATCCTATGTTGGACAGTGTAACATTGAAAAGTGAACTTTCAGCAATTTATGAGCGCGATGACATGTGTGACGTAGGTGGTATTTTGCCACTTTTAGTGTTCATAGCGGACAACAACCTAAAAAAGGTTTTGACGGAAACATACAAACTGTTGGATATTATTTGTACAACGCCCATGTCGACAGCAGAATGTGAACGATGTTTTTCCACCCTCAAACGCATTAAAACTTTTCTGAGAAGCACAATGTCAGAAGATCGACTGAACGCATTGGCGGTCCTATCAATAGAAAAGAAGTTCGTCCAGTCTATCCCGGATTTTGACAACAAAGTCATAGACGTCTTTTCCAGCATGAAAAATAGGAGAATGGATTTTATGTACAAAAAATAGCTAAGTTTTTTCTTGTGCCCACCCTCTTTCTTAACTCACGAGCCGCCACTGATATTTGGTGTCCCGAAGTAGATTCATGACAACGTGCGTTTGCTGCATACACTCTCTATAACATCCTTGAACAAAATAGATTAGGTATTTTATTTGCATCATCTAAGTTTCTCAAAATTTCTAGAATTGCATATATGTTAGTTAGGTACGCTTACACCTACCTACCATTTTTAATTACTTGAAAGCAGTTTCCAATATTTTGAAAAATATCAAAATATAAACTAAGCGCCACTAAATATAAATTTTGTACGTTGTATGTAACATACATTTGTTGTTGTGGGCTATTGCCCCCTCACAACTTTTTTGAGAAAATCCACGAGCTCCTCGGCCCCCGTACTAGACGCTAATGTTTAGAAAATACGTAAATTTATTTAGTAAAAACAACAACAACCGTAAAATAAATATTTATTGAAACGTTTTTTAAATAATGCTTCTGTTTTTAAACAAATTATTTTCTGTACGATTAGAACATTATTGCATTTGAACATGTCACATATCATCTACAATATGACGTCACGATTACAGTTAGTGACGTTTACTTAACCAATCTGGCGTTCAAACGTCAACAATCACGGAAAAACCGAGATGTAAGTGCAACAACAAAATCCAGAAACAGCATTTACAAGATTAAGTCCGCCCTAGTACGATGTGGGCCAAGATAGCAATAATAATTGTGATATTTAAAACGTGTGAATCTCTTTCCATTCCATCATCGAACTCTCTGAACGAGAGCTTCCTGAACAACCCCAAGTACCTAAACTACGATGAACTAACCAGTTTTTTTAAGCAACTCGAGAAAGACTTCCCGGATAAAGCGAAACTGCATAGTATAGGCCGATCCGTTAAGAACAGGGAGCTCTGGGCTTTGGAGATAAACAGAAATGTGCAAGAGCGTTCGCAACTAACACCCATGTTTAAATATGTCGCAAACATGCACGGTGATGAGACCATCGGGAGACAGTTGGTGATATATTTGGCTCAATATTTGTTGTATAATTACGGACGTGACGAAAGAGTAACAAGACTGGTAAATAGCACCGATATTTACTTAATGCCATCCATGAATCCAGATGGCTATGAAAATTCTGAGGTAAATTAAATGTGTTTGTTGTATACAGGCTGGGCTTAATGCTTGCGTTAATTTTAGGAAGGTAACTGTGAGTCGAAGGAAGGTTATGTTGGGAGAGAAAATGAAAATAAAATAGATCTGAATAGAGATTTCCCTGATCAGTTTGGCCCATCTGTGAGAGCAGGTATTGAACGCAACTCATTTAAATATGGAACTCAAATTGTAATTTAACATAATTAGATTATGTGGTTTTGTACAGACTGTCTATTACAGTAAATACATAGAAGAACCAATCTGTGGGATAAGAGGTCAGATAAATATAACAAAAGGTGCCTTGAAAAAAATTGAACTTTAATCTTATTCTGGTTTTTCCCAAAATATGTACATGGAAGATGATTTGGTAAACTTCTTTGAAATAGAATTACTCATTTAAGAGTGGAAATATACAGAAACTTTAAGGGAAAAAGATAAAGATATTTGTCAGAAGCATTTCAAAAAAATTTTGTAATTGTTATTTGTTTCTTTTGAAGGATACAGCACAAAATAATGGAAGGCACATCTGATTGTTCCCGCAGTAGATAGCTTTTTTGATCTCTTCAACAATTTAAAGGCTTAAATAGGTATATCCTACTTATTTGTATAAACTCCAGGGATATTTAAGAACAAACTCTTTAACAAAAATAAATGTGATAAATTTACCAGAAATAAACAATTAAACTGCCAAAATAGTCTAGGAATGATAGGGATGTTGAATAAACACACTTTTACGAATATCAAAAACAAAATAGGAATAATAATTAATCTACTTTTTCATATGCACGTAATATTTGAAACGTTTATAATTTTGACAGCTTGTCTGTATAAATTTTATGGTGCCCATCATTTATTTTTGTTGCTATTAGAATTGTTTTTCTATAATATTCCTATAGTTTATGAAACTAAGTATATCAATTTTTATATCATTGAAAAGAGAAAAAATAAGTTGTATAATGAAAAAATTAGATAGAGATTCCATTAAAAAAAGTTTAAGGTTGTGTTGTACTGCTGGAAAGAAGCAAATAACAATGTGAAATATAGTTTTCTGAATACTACTAAGTATTTACAACTTTTTTCCTTAATTTTTTATGTATTGCCCCCTAGTGAGTTTAGGAATTTACCAAATGTTGGTTTTTGCTCCCATTTAGTAAAGCAACTTTTATTCTATTTAACCAACCCCTGTATCTCTTACCATTCCACAGATACCTGTACTATACCTGCTGTAATAAAGAGTCTGTATACATTTCTATTTTTTTTCACTTTCATTGTGTGTAGGAACAATTTTATCGGGCAGACAACCCGAAACGGTAGCTATGATGACGTGGATCATTTCGAGGCCTTTTGTTTTGTCTGGCAATTTGCATGGAGGTGCTGTTGTTGCAAGCTATCCGTTTGATGACTCGAAGTAAGTTATTGTTTGGAATGTGTTTGCAGCTATTATCTATAGATACTACACTATCTAAAATTAAATGCTCTACTGTAGATTCGTAATAACATCTAATTTTTAAATAATTCTTGTGTCTGCAGTATGTTTTCCTATTATTTTAAGAATTCTTTGCATAAATTTTTTATAATTGAGTATAATAATAAAGCATTTATAGGGAGTTGTACACTACAAAGTATTAAAAATTTGGCACCACTGGTAAATGAATGTTTCTTCTATTTGCAATGGTATCTGTTGGGATTATTTGGGTCTGGATTTACTTGTAAATGAATTGTCTTTGTGTCAACAACCAGGGTACTAATCATTTATCTACTGCCTTTGGAACTACTTCAGATAGGCAAAATTCGTAGTTAGGGTGTACAATGGGCGAAATTTGGCCTGAGTGCTTAGAGATGCTTGGAAATCTCTGTCCTAGATCCTTAGATCATACACATTTACATGGATATGACAACAGATAGTAAAGTGTGTTGTAGAGATATCACAAACTATTTTTGTTCCTTCTCTTCCTAATACAAATAAATCATATCTACCCATCTTTCTCTGTACCCGTATGCAATCTACGCATGCGCTCACGCGTGTTGTGCGGCGGGAAATTTAAATATGTAGTAAATGTAACTAATATAAACCGGTGCAATTATCGCAGTCTTTTAAATCTTGCGACAAAACCATTCTTGCCATTTTCAAAATTAATTATTTGACACTTCTATAACTGTCAAATATTTATTAAATAAATAATAAAGTAAAAAATACAGTAATCTAATATAATGTTTATTTATTTCTAAGGTTTAAATACTCTTCTAAAGTATAGAAGGCATTTTCCGTTGAAAAAGTTTTGAACTGTCCCTCAAACGTCTTTTCATTTATGATATTTTTAAGATTTCTAGGCAGTTTATTATACAGAGAGGTACAGCAGTATCGTGGAGACTTTTTGTATAAGCTTAAATTATAGTAACCTATCTGAAGGTTATTACAGGATCTGGTGCTGTAAGTGTGATTATCATTTAGAATACAAGAGGGAAGTTCTTAGGGTTCTTTCTTACATATAGGACGCACTTTTGTATAAATATGGATGTTAACGTTAGTATATGATTATTCTGAAAAATTGGTCGGCAATGTTCTCTTGGTGAAAGGTCAAACATCATTCGAATTATTCTTTGTGAAGTATAAACACTCTACTACCTACGTCTATGGAAATGAAAACAAACAATTCCTTGATTGAGGAGCACTGCAAATAACGCATTTTCGCACCATTTTAGATTAAAATTAAACATTTCAAAAACAAAACGTTTCCACATTTGCAGGTTATGTTCTTGTGACTTTTCTCACTGACAGTTTAATTTGCGTAATTCTCGCCATACGTCAACAGCAACTGAGCATGCGCCAATATTGAAAAGGGTACAAGTGAAACAACATTATTGGATGTCATGCAACGGCAAAAGAGACAGATAAAAAGAAGTTTGTTGGGATCCTTACAACAGTGACGTACCTAGTTTCTTATGGAGTAGTATTATCCATGTACATGTGTATGATCTAAGCCTAGATGCCGCTCAATCAAAACAACACTAGATAAAAATAGTTCTGTTTAATGTTTTCAGAAATTATGTCAACCTATAAATCATTAAAATGGAAAGAAAGGAACTTCTTAATGCTGACAGATTTTAATATGGATTTCCTTAAAAAAAAATAATATCAAAGATGAAACCCGTAAATTTTAAAACCCTAAAGTTCACTTGAAAGTTTCCACGAATTTCAGTTCTCCAATCATAACAAGCAGATTGTGTATCACTAAACAAACCCCCTAAATGCGCATCTTTCCTCCTATTTAACCTTGCTCATTAATATTCTTATTTCCAAGATGCTACTCGATTTGAGACAACCTACATAATTTTTTCAGTACCGGCCGCAGCTGTTGCAAAGAAAGCCAGAGTCCTGATAATGCGGTTTTTAAAGAGCTAGCGTTAACTTATGCTCAATTGCATTCTACCATGAAAACCGGTAGCGTTTGCAAGGGTGATAATTTTGAAAGGGGAATAACCAATGGAGCATTGTGGTATGAAGTCCACGGTGGGTTTTCAAACGAGTCTCTTTAATCGGCATTAAAACAGCAAAGTTTAAATTTTAGGAGGAATGCAAGACTTCAATTATGTCCACTCCAACTGCTTTGATGTTACTTTTGAGCTCAGTTGTTGTAAATTTCCATCTGCACAACTTTTGCCAAACGAGTGGCAGACAAATAAAGAATCTCTGATGTCGTTTATGGAGGCTGTGCATTGGGGTGTGAAGGGTTTGGTTACAAATTCCGATGGGGAAGCCGTTTTAGATGCCGATGTTGTAGTGGAAGGTATAAACCACAACGTCACTACATCAAATAGGGGAGAGTATTGGAGACTTCTTTTACCTGGAACATACAATATATATGCTACTGCGTACGGGTAGGTATTTTTATTAATTATGATTGATTTTTTGGATTTCGTTCTATAAAATATTGGCAAACCTGTCAAATATATTTGTACAAGGTACAAAATCGATTGGTTTGAAGTCAAATCCAAATATGGATATTAATTTTCATTTATAATTCTTTGTAGCTTCCAACGGTCACAACCGGTAACTGTTAATGTAGCGAAGGGCCACACGACTCTCCAGAATTTTGTGTTAGAACGCATTCCCGTGCCTCAAAAAGGTAATAAGGATGTTAGAACAGGTGATTCAGAGTGGTTATGGCACAACTAATGACACCCTTCAACACTGCTCACCAGATATTTTTTGCTTACTTAATTTGCTAGTTTCGTTTCCTACTTTAAAAACACGTTTTGTTAACAAATTAGATTTTCTTGTTTTGGTTTGGGTATATTTTTAAGAACTTAAATTTTAGTTTATTTTCGGTTTGGGCCTTTTATATTTTATAATTTGTTTTTATTTTTTTACTTAAACCCTAATATAATTTGGATGTTTTTTGGATTTTTTTTAACATAACGTAGGTTAGCAGATCAAAAATAGTTTTGGGAATAATTAACATTAAGGGAAGCCTTCCGCATTACCTACTTTCATTTGCACCTTTCAGAAGATCTTCATGTAAGACAAAGGAAAATCGATTTTCAGTCAGAATGTGACTTAACAAAAACTCTAACCTTTAATAAGCACCAAGTTTTATAAGAATATTTAGAGACTGCTTTTACAACGATACGTACTTGTGATAAACGTAATGTTGCTGAGTTAGGATTTAGTAGCTTTCCACTTATCTTAACGTTAACAATGTAAATGTAAACCTTTGGGCAAATATTAAAGACTGGAAGTTCAAAAATCGTTGCATTTTCATGATTTTATAATTGTGTGCACATTAACAAGGGATGCTTGTTGCTTATATTTGTAAACAGGGTACTGTAGAAAGCGTGCAAAGGTTTTCTTTTGATTATTTTCTATTTAAACCAGTTGGAGTAAAAGAATGGTAAAGTATCTAACCGGCCATATTTTGCTACCATTTACTTTAATTAATGATTGTGGTAATTATATTTTTATATTTCCTGCTTTTTCACTTAAATTCAGAGGTGAAACAAGTTTTTCCGTAACTACTTGTGGTTAAAAAACTTTGTATATTAAACTAATTTTAATATCATAAGAGAGCAATGCATTCTTTCTAAAGTACGTTAACTGTTATTTAAAATACATGTGTTTTCTTTTTATTATTTTACATTACGATACATGACTCAGTTTGGTACAATTTTTTACCTTTTCGTAGATTTCATTTGAATCTCTATTTTTCTAAAACCGTAATATAGCAAGAATTATTGTGTTGTGTTTTATATAACTTAAGTTGTGTGTATTATTATACAAAAAAGAGGATGTGCCAATGGTTTCAATTTAAACATAAGATAAGAGAATTTTAAAAATAATTACAACCGAATTGTAGAATAAAATGCTAATTCACACTTTTCACATGGTATTTTGGTTTTCTACATAAAAAAAAATACAACTATAAAACCACTGCAATAAGCCCTACTAATAATTATTTAATGAATTAGTAGGCCTATTTTGTTCTAAAAATCTACAAAATTATATGGAGAAACATGTTAGACAAGGTACTATTAGCATTTTTTCATAGCCAAGAAGTAAAAATGTTGAAAATTGTTCAATAATAGTAGCAATAAAATTGTTTAAAAATAAAAGAAGAACATGTGTATTTTATTCCCTTCCTCCTATTAAACTTTTTCCATGCAAAATCAGCTCTGAAATGCACATAAGCACTAACAGCCCACTTCTACCCGATTCCACTTGCTTCAGTTTATGGCAAATTTAAATTACTGAAATTAGTGCAAAACCGTTTCAGGTGCATTTAAAGAAGTTGAAAATATAACTGGACCTGTGCTTGATCAATTCGGATTTGTGACAAAACCCCACTTCAAACATCATAATTATTTAGAATTGGAGAAGTTTCTGCAATACTATAATCAGTCGTATCCAAACATAACCGATCTGAAGAGCGTTGGTAAATCTGTTCAAGGCAGAAATTTGTATGTCTTCGTTCTGGGCAACACACCTTTAAAGCATGTTCCAGGTATTTTTTATTAATTTAATATAGAAACCTAAGGCGGTGCTGGTAAAAAAATATTTGAAGCAGGTATGTTTCCGTTTTAATCTAATAATCAAAATAATAATTGACTTACCTATAAGCTGGTAACAAAAACCTCAATTAAATAATTAGTTGTATGTGTGTTATAATATATTTATAGTAGGACAACCACAACCACTTCCCCATTGACATGGAAATATACAATTTTTGGGTTTTTATCATTATTCCACAAATACACTTAAGTAATTTTTTAATAGCCTTGAGTGCTAATTATCATGTTGTAGGTTTTATAGTATCTGTATTGATAATTATGGGTTTTTAACGGTTGTGGTCTTATCTTGTTACCGGATTTTCAAATGCAGTAGGAAATCCAGATATGTAAAAGGAAATTCAGAAACAAAATTCTGTGAAATAAATTTTGTATGTAGAAGTTTGACCCTTTGCGTGATTATGAAGAAATTTTATTTTTGTATGTACCACCACTGTGGTAATCAAATATTATTTTCAAGAAACAAGAAAACTATAGTTGGTGGTCTTATTTTACTACCAGATTTTCAAATTCAATTCCAACACAGACTTGAAAACGCTGGATGTAGGCAATAATGAATGCTAAAGAAAGAGAAATAGAAGCAAACGCCCACCTTGGTTAGTAATAATTTATTTTATGATTTCAATTACAGGCAAACCGGAATTTAAGTACGTGGCAAATATGCACGGCAATGAAGTAGTAGGAAGGGAACTACTGTTGCTCTTAATACAGTATTTATGTGAAAACTATGGAACTGACGAAAGAGTTACTCAAATATTGAATACTACTCGAATACATATCATGCCAAGTATGAACCCTGATGGATATGAAGTGGCTGTTGAAGGTATATGAATATTTTTGTCTTAAATTAAATACAGCAATCTGCTCAATACATTTTTCAAAATAAGGTAAGTCGTATAACTCCATGGATAGGTCACAGTCAGATATGCAAGTTGTTTACCTGTCATAATTTGTAGGTTATGTGTTTTTATTTGCATAACAAACAAGACTTTTTAAAATCGTTAGCAACTACCATTTTCACTTAATTTTCACAAATACCTTTATGAAAATGTGGTTAAATTATAAGGATTATATCAAATACTTTAATATATTAATACAGAAAACTCATATAAGTTTAGCATGATCAAATGCGGAACATTGATAGTGGCGTCATCTAAGCAGTTCGGTGGGCAAGTTTCAGTAAATTTGGATAATAAATTTACAGATTACTGTTTTAAATTCATTTTAATAGTTAAAAACCTAACCCTACAAAATGTTATAAACTTATTAAACTTACAAAGTAAAGTAAACTATAATTATCAAATATTATTAATTAAAGAAGGTTTTTGCTATAATAAAGTAAATGACATTTGCGACAAATGTTATCGACAGCTGCCAAATACAAATCTTAGTGGCCCACCAAGCCGCACGGAGCGCTGCAGTCAAAGTCACGAGATTTTCGGCCAAGTTTCCTGTATTAATGTATTAAAGTATTTGATTATATACTCTTGATAAAGAAAGCAGTTAGTGATATGACACATATTAATCTGTTTTGTTAATTAACCTCTCTCTTGTCAAAATCTTTTATATCTTGCTAGTATTAAGGGAGGTATTTAAATTGCGCCCAACTAGCCTACGATAGTTTTTGTTTCCTTTTCAAGAACTATAAAAGATTAAATAATAAAAATTACAACTGTAACATTATATTACGTGGCCTTTAAAATAAACATACTTGTATTTGGTAATTTAATAAAAATAAACGCAGTTTTATACTTTTTCAAAGTTGGAAGTAACAAGTACCTGGAAAATGTTATTGATGACGCACACGCACGGTCTCAGTAATTTGCCTATAGTTGTAAGAACAAAATGTTGTACAGTTAAGTCCGGTTATAATGAACTTCAAGGGACTGTAAAAATTGGTTCGTTATAGCCGAAGTTCGTTACAAGAGTTACAACAACAATGTGCGAGTTATTATAAACTTACTTTATTATCCATAATCGTCTACATTTGTTCAATAAATGTAGAAACATTTATGTAAGAACGATAAACACGTATTTAAAAGATATTTGTTTTAAAAAGTCGGATATTTTTGTCTGCTTAGTATTACTAGCCGAATAAAGTTTGTCGATGTAAGCATCTACTTAGGCAAAACTATTTAATATACTATCCGGGATATTACGCGATTGCAGAAAATAGCGGATATCATTAGTTTTCTTAATTGCCTCTTGTACTGTTGGAATGGCAAGATCGTTCCCCCAAACCGATTCGTCGCATCGTCACTGCTAATTTCTTCGACTTGCTTATTTTTGGTTTCTCGAATAATGTCCTCGTCGCTTAAAATTTCTGTAGTTGCAATATTTTCGTCCACAAGTATGTAATCTTCAAGGTCACAATCCTTAAATCTGCCCATATCAATCGTTAAAATAAAGGCAGGCGAGTCATCATTTTCTTTGTTACGTTGTTTATTCAACCACTCGGACAAGGGCTTGTACTTGTTCTGTATTAAAAAATCCCCCATGTCTGAAGCAATTAGCTATCGTGTCTGTCGTTACCTTTTGCCAGCTTTATGAACAAAATTTATAGCATCTAGCAAATTTACGTGTTGATCTTTTCCTTCATCAATGCGATTAATTATTCGTAAAAGAAGAAATTGTCTGTAGTAACTTTTTAGGGAATGTATAACACCCTGATCCATGGGTTGAAGTTTTGAGCTTGTATTTGGAGGCATAAAAACCAATTTAATAAACTGCAAATGTTGGACATCCGAGTGTGCAGGGCAATTATCAACAAGTAATAAGATGTTTCGGTTTTCTGCCGCAATTCTTCATCCCATTGACGCAATTCAGTTGTAAAAAGGTTCGACGTCATCCAGGCCTTCTTGTTCGCTTTGTAATTAACTGGAAGGCGTTTTATATTTTAAAACAGCGTGGATTTTTGCCTTGCCAATCACGAGTAATTTCCAGTTAAATTTGCACATACCAATACTGTGATCCGTTCCTTAGATAACTTTCCGCCAATGCACCGCTCTCCCTTGAATTTTAGTGTCTTCTCGGGCGTAAGTTTGTAAAACAAGCCCGTTTCATCTGCGTTAAATATATTGTTGTCGTTAAAGTTTTCCCTGATTTTCGGCCATACATTTTGCAGCCAGTTTTCCACAGTATTCATGTTCACACTCGCAGCTTCTCCTGTAATTTTTCCACTACAAATATTGTGTCTTTTTTTGAATCTTCCGACCCAATTTCTACTGCAAGAAAATTCTTGCCCATCATTTAATTGCGTCCCCAACTCATCTGCTTTTCTGTTTAAAATAGCACCGCTAGTAGTAACGTTGGCCTTGCTTTGCTGTGTAAACCACTATAAAAGGGCGTTATCAACATTTTCGTGAACTGATTTAAGCAATTTTTTTTTTAATAGACGAATTTTTCCTTTCGAATGCTTCAATAATTTTTGTTTTGTCTTTCCATATAGTAGCAACCGTCGATTTGCTAATACTACGTTCACGGCATACTTCACTTTGTTTTTTACCGTGGTTGAGTTCCTGTAGAATATCGTATTTTGTTTTTAAAGTGAACGACAATAGCGATTTTTTTGAACCCTCCCTTGCACAACCGTCTTCTCTGAATACTCAATTAAAACTACAAACTTCCGTCATCAATTCGCAGAATCTGCATTCCTTAAACTATCTGCTTACCTAAACAATTCACTAGCCATAATAGATTTGGGACTTCACACGAGTTCTTGCAAGCAGGTTCGCTATAAAAGGAAACTTTTTCCTATTTCACGTAAAAAAATGGACCGTTATAAGCGAAAGTTCGTTATATGCGGGTTCGGTATAACAGAAAATTTTTAGCATTATTGTAATGGGGATTTTGGCGGGACTTTTAATTTAGTTCGTTACAACCGGTGGATCGTTACAAGCGGGTTCGGTATAAGCGGTCTCTACTGTATATAATACAACCCAACCTCTATGGCAATTATATCATCATAATATATCTATTCACGAGCAGTGCATTTTGTTTGCATTACACTTACAGTTTTTTTTAGTGTTTTACAGTATTTGTCTAAATAAAATTCTAATTCTTTCTTACTGATCAAATTTTAAGAGACACGTGTTACAAAAACTTAGGTGTGTTACATAATCTAAGATTTTTGACATTGACACTAAATTACAAAATATGTTCAACTTAAATTAAGTATTATAGTAACCAATGTAAGTTACTGGAAGATTTAAATACAGCTTTCATGTACTTTCTTCTAAGCTTTTAAGATATTTAGGGTGAACCATACAGTGATTGACACCTTAAGCAGATTGTGACCAATAATATTATTTATCTTTTTTTTGCTAATGTATTTTGCTTTGAAATTTTAAAGTGGGTTATATTAATGTTTGTTCTAACAGGATTATATATTATACAACCAGTTATCTTTCATCAACACGCAAAAAAATTATTTAAATTTAAATTTTCAAAAAATACCTTACAGTTATTGACACTATGTATTTGGTTTTGTACTTACCTATCTAGGTGCTTAGGTAAATACCTAACTGGATATTTTAAGCTGCCGTTAACGCAAAAAATAAGTCTTGCAGATTTAATTTCTTTTAATATTTCCTGCTTGTAAATTTGCAACATTGCATCTAGCAATTCGTTCTGAATAGTTTTTGAGACGCCTTTAAACACTTGTGAACCTTTCATATGTATTGCAAGCACAGCGTCTAATTCGGCAGCAAAGTTGATTAACCCTACATAAATTCCTGGATTTTCTGACGTTAATGTGTCATCGTGACCTCGCAACGCCAGTTCAAAGGCGCCGCAAAATTTAATACACATAATTAACCGGCGCAAAATATGACGATTTTTTTCCACGTCTTCGTTGTACTTAATTTTATGTCGCAAATAAGCACCCTCTAATTGTTCACGGATGTCCACTTTGCCTAAAACACTAAAATCCATGCACGCATTCATGTGAGAAACGGAAGATTTGTGTTTCTTTGCCCTCTCTGCAATGTGTTTTAAATCATTCACCCCTTGTTTATTCCACGCACTAACCTCTTTCTTAAAAATTAAGCACATAAAACAAAACAGTTTATTTGTTACTGAACATCCACACATCCAATCGTATTTTTCATAGATATTCTTGTTGAATATTGATATTCTATTGTACGTTCGGGTTTTACTTGTCGAACTGTAGTTTATCTGAAGATCAGGAATAGGCCTTCCTTTCTTCTTAATTAAAAGTTTTTCCTCAAATGATAGCGGGTTTTTTTAAAAGATTTTGCACACAATTAACTTCCATCATTGAAAAAACGTCACTTTCGTCTTTGAATTCACACGCGCGATTGCGCGAAAACACAAAACACTGCGGTCGAAATTCAAACGTTGACTTTAAATGGGGAACAATCGCTCGGTGCCCCATTCGCCTGGTATATCACGTATAGCGAAGATAACCGATAGGCAACCGAATCTTGTTCTACATAGGTACAAATCAGACCGTTCCCCGGAAAATAGTTTTGAGCGCGTTAGCCGCGCCCGTGGTGCGGAAGGAAAATTTGATTCCATCGTTAAAATAAAGAAATTAAAATAATGCGCTGAATTACATGCGAATTTCTTTCTGGGTTTATCTTGATGGTTGGGTGGGCACGTGCCCTTGTGCCCTTTAGTACAAGCCGCCACTGCACTTGAATCATCTTAGAAATGCCGATGACATCGTGATTATAAGCAACATCATACAAGAACTACGGGAAATCCTCAGAGAACTGAAAACGGAATCAGAGAAAGTCGGCCTGATTAAGATTAATCTGAATAAAACCAAAGTAATCACAGAAGAAAACACTAAAGTGGAAATAGACGGAAATTAAATCGATAAAATAAACGAATACATATATCTAGAACATACAATCATACTTGGCGAGCAAAACCAAACGGCGGAAATTACGAGAAGAATACGCATGACTTGGGCTGCAGGGAGTAAACTCAACATGGTTTTAAGAAATACAGAAACCCCCACTAGCTTAAAGAAAAAAGTGTTTAATAGTTGTATTCTCCCTGTCATGACGTATGGCATGGAGACAATGACACTTACAATACAATCAGCCAACCGATTAAGAACGACATAAAGGGCTATCCAAAGAGCAATGTTGGAAGTATCTCTGAGAGAACACATTCGGAATGAAGATATAAGAAGAAAAACGAAGGTGGACGACGTAATCGCTAACATCGCGAAGTTGAAGTGGAGTTGGGTGGGACATGTGGTCCGACAAGAAAGTGAAAGATGGACTAAGAATATCATCCAGTGGAGGCCAAGAGAGCACAAAAGAAATGTGGGAAGACTACCAAAACGCTGGTTAGATGATACTAAAGCAATGGCAGGACGAAACTGGCACCAACTAGCCCAAAACAGACAAGAATAGGAGACTCAGGGGGAGACCTACATCCAGCAGTTGATTCAAAGAGATTGCTGAAGAGAGACAGACGGAGGGAGAGAGTATCACCAAAACGACATACAAATGTCTAAGATAGTCCATGAGATGAATTGAATATATTATACGCATTAATATCTATATATTAAATACGAATCGTATCAGTATCCACCTGACAATGCAAGACACGATACGATGGACAAAACACATTTTCCAGTGGAAAGCCAGACTACACAAGCGCGGCTTAGCACATTACACAAAAAGCTGAAAAAATTGGCGATATGTGGCCCAAGACAAGAGACGGTGGAAACAGAGTGGGGACGCCTATGTCCAGAAGTGGATAAGTAGAGGTTGCTAAAGAAGAAGTTTGCGAGGATTAGTTGCAAATTTTCTAACTACAGCTTCCACTAATTGTTCCTTGTTTGCGAAAATCCATTGAGGTTGAAAGCTTAGCATGGCTAACCCATTTAACCTATTTTCACCAATAGTGCTTCTAAGTTATGTTTTAATTCGGCGAAGGGAACTGTAGTGCTTGTTGTGCAGGGCTGTGAAAACAAACCCAGTAGCGCCTTTAAAATAGTTGAAAACAACAATTCGCTCTTTTTTAAAACCTCGATAATATCTGGCGCTTCTTTTACCTCATTCCACATTTGCAACCACAATTCCCTTTCTCTTTCGATGCTTTCCAAATTGTAAAAAATTGCACAAGATGAAGTACTTTCATTCCATTCCTCCAATTTTCTCATGTTACTCGGACGGAAATGTGTCAATGAAAATGCAGGCGATTTGTCTGCAGAAAATCTGACTTCTAAAGTTGATGTTATAGAATCCAAGTAAGGAATTATTAGAGACCTTCTCCAAAATTCGGATGGATTTCCGGCTGGAGTATTGCTTCGATGCATTTGTCGTCCAGCAACGCGAATAGCGGTTATATCAACATTCAAATGCTTTGCAATATTGCTTGCTTCTTTTAAAACGTCAGCTGTGACGTTCTACGCATCTTCCCGATGCTCTCTTAAGTCTTAGCTACACGAGAATAGTGTGAATGCGTTGGTTAGCTTTAACTATGTCAAGTGCCTTCAGTTGAAATGTATTTGCTACGAGTTCCAGTATAGTGTCACACAATTTAGGAATGTTCGCAATAAACTTACGTCGTAAAACAGACTCGCAAAAAAATATGATTATCTCTTTGATAGTTCCAACGCAGTTTCGACTTTCTGGGATAACGTTTAAGTCGTTCATGACAAGGTTTAACTTGTGCGAGAAGCAATGGGAATACAAGGCTCTTTTGTACTTTTGCCTCTAGATCACCTGCACACTCCCTTCTTTTCCAGACATGGTGGAACATCCGTCGCAGCCTAATCCCACACACTTATCAGGGCCTAGGTTGAAATTTGTCACAAAATCAAAATGGATTGGCAATACTTTTGGCTTTTTGTAGGTTGTAGTTCTTATGACTTTTAACAGATGGCGTCTCTATTTCGTAATTAGTTTCTTTCAAAATGTTGACATACCAACAAGCCACCTATTAATCAATTCTTTAGAAATTTCTTATTGATATTTTTTGTTTTATTTTAAATATTTTTTCCAACTTTGAACTTTGCCCTCCACTGGATACGCTCGATCCCATAGATGTTTGATCGGATTACCATCAATGGAGTTTGCTGGCCAGTCCATTCTATCGATCCCCATTTCATCAAACCAGTTTCCCACGATGTTTGCTCAATGTGTACGGAAAAACCATGAATCGCAGAATCTTAGTCAGATAACTTTAGGCAGTAAGAAAGTCATTCTGAATGAAATAAGGGTCCGTATGACCTCCAGTCCCATACCCTTACACGCCACATTCATATTGTGGGCTGTTCCTGGACAAATTGTTGATTAGTTTGTGTGCTGTGTTCACGCCAAATTAAAATACGCCTGTTATCTGGTTGCAAAGTGAATCGTAACTAAACATTACTCGTCCCCAGTCATTATGGCCCCTATTCCCGTTGTAACGATTTCCGCGCCTAGAAGAAGGCAACCCTTTTTACATATTTAGTGATTCTCCTGCTTATAGCACTTTTTAATATTTCGAAGTTTCATAAGTTTGAGGGGGAAGGGATTATAAAAGACAGTTTTCCGTAATTAGGTCAGTAGGTTAAGCACTGTCGATCTTGGCGGAAGTATATTGTGATTAGTGAGCTATTTCTTATAAATCGTTTGTCGATTGGGAATTCGTTTTCCGCTTTAAGAGTCGCTACACAGGAGCTCATTTCCCATAGTTGTAGGGAAGCAAATCTCCAGGAATATATTTCCAGTATAGAATTTACTCCAGTAAAGAAGATTTTGTTTGTTGTTATGCCAGAGTTCATCTACTGGTGAGTTGGTTTGACCAGAAAATTTTTGTCTTGTCTTAATTTCCAGAACCTTAATTCTAATCTCCGCAAAATTTAATTTAGGCAAAATTCGTGCGGCTGGGCGTCCCGAAATTAAAGCGACGCAGTAGAAAAATTCTACATTTCTACGTATTGTTCATATTGTTACGCTGTCCTGGTCGAGTAACCTTCGGAAGGTTTTTTCCGAACGGAGTGGACGTCTGGGGCTATAGATAAGGAGTCTGGTGTACGGTCGAGCTGATTGCCGCCACATCTTGAACAAGGGAAGTGCATTTTAAAAATTGTATAACCTTGCCTTGTTGTTTACGATTTCTTTATCGTTATTTAAGAATTAATTTAGTAATTGATTGGGGTCACAGAATGGTGTCATTGGGGATTTAATTGGGGATTTGTGTACATATGAAATACTATTGTAATATTCCATTTATTAGGAGGAACAATTTTACGTAAAGCATATATACAGGGTACTCCGACAGTGGGTTGATATTGCGTTTGTAAGAGTTCACAGCTTGCATTTTTTCTTGATCGTTTTGATGACGCATGAATTGGTCACGCGGAGGCCTCCTTCGTTACGGAATATGCTAAAAATTACTGGTATCTTAGTTGAGTAGCGCAATAAAGGTCCGAAAAATTGTTTGAGTGTCGCCCAATTTAAAGTTAGTTATATTCAGTTCCAGGAACGTAAAATTGGACTGCTAATTTATTTCAATTTATTTTTCTTGTATCGAAATATTAGAATTGTGGGTTGTTTTTTTATTAAGTAAACAGATATTTGGTTGCAACTTGTCTTTTATTTTACGACGAATTATTTGGATTTAAGTCTACATAAAGGACAGATAGTAGATATAAAGGTGGGTGATTATTTATCTTGGGGTGCGACTTCCTATTTACCACCTCGGACTATGTTAGTAAATTATAAGTCGGTGGCGCCTCTAAATTAATTGTTGGAACCTACTCCTTCTTCGATTGGGTTTCCGGGATGCTAACATCTGTCAACTTATTAATTCTCTACCTAAGCAGTAGCGTAGTTACGAGGTTGTTTTTGTAATTGAACTAATTTTTGGTATGTAGTAAAGATTATAGGCGTGACGCTGTGCTCATCTGCCTACATTATGTGGGCTATTTTATGATTTGCAGTAAGTGAAATGCAAACCACTGGGCTTCGAGCATATATGCCGATGTCATGAAGACGTTTTCTTATTGTTTGTGTTGATGCCAGCCTTCCAGTTGCAGCATCAAACTTACCTCGACGCTGGGTTGCAATAAGAGTTCGATTTGTGCATTCAAGTTGCGAGAGGTAACGATTATTTCTTGGTGTTGTTCATGTTGCTCGACCTTGTTTCTGTCTTCGTCGGGCATCTCCAGTTTATAAAAAGCGATTCTAAAGTTGAGAAATTACACTTTGGCTCACCCCAAACTCTTGAGCAACAACTTGTTGTGTTCGTCCACCTTTCAATTGACCTTCAATCCTCTAATTCAGACAGATCACGATGCGGTGCTGTTCCACTCTTAATTGCAATTAAAATAAAAAATCACGACCAGCAACCAAGAAAGTGAAAATCTGAACCGTGACCAGGAGCGTGTTGACGTGCGCTTTCCTACCCTCCAGCTATGATTGCGTTTCAACTTGCAGAAACAAACGAAAACAAAGTGTTGGGTTTATTGTTTAAAATGTTGCAATTGAAATATAAAAATATTTGCAGGTGATAGTTTAACTGCCTGTTCTTTTTGATTCTTAATGTTGTTAAATATTTTGAGTAGTCTATCTAAGACTAAAATAATGTATTAGAAAGACGGATATTATACGTTCTTCTTTTTCTTCTTCTAGTTCTATGTAGCCTGTTTATTTTAGCACATCATTCCATCTTTTTCAGGGGCCCCCAGGTGATCTATTCCCCTTCGGTGACGAATCTCTTACTTTCACTAATCCATCTTTTCCAATTCTTCATACTTGATTGTTTCACTCTTCTGTTCTTCTTATCATAATACACTTGCCTGTCTTTTGAATTACACACTCTTGTCGAATTTCTTCACTCCTTGCGATATTTGGTTGGGCCATCCCAACTACTTTGCATAATGTCTGCATCTCAGTTGTCTCCAATGTTTGTTTGATACATCATTATTGGTCTAATGATAGATTTTCTGTCTAACGGAAAACTATTATATACCTGAGACAGAAGTAAAATAATAGCCAGGCGATTATATTGTTCAGCGAGAAATCCTCATGTTTCGACGATAACACTTTATATATAAACGAGAAATATAACCGCATCCTTAGCTTATTTTATACGTGAAAAAAAAGTAAATTTTTATCCATAAGACACCTTACTAACATCTGATTCCTTAGGCTCTACCGTTAGTTACCGTAATAGTAGGAAGTAAAATACCAGGTTACGAATCTGTAGTGATAACAACAAATACAGATGCGGACTTACCAAAAAGAGCAACCATCGAAATGCCAGATAAGCGAGCACTCATCTGCTATTGTCAACCTGGAAAACCAAAATGGGCCAATTACCTTAGAGGTAAAACAACCCACCAAGAAAGAATGAACAACTTTCAATAATTTCAATATTTTCCAGGAATTGTAGTACATTATATAGGGGAAGCACCAACTTTCCAAGCGGTTGTTGTTTCAAGCGTACCAACAGGAGGGGGCGTTTCAAGCAGCGCTTCCTTGGAAGTAGCCACTTACACTTTCTTTGATGCTCTAAATGGACCCAACAATGTTTTGTAAATGGTTGAGTAAACAACAATTAAAATTTATTCTAACGCTTTATTTACAGGCCAACAGACAAAGCTTTGGCGTGTCAGAAAGCAGAACACAAGTATGCGGGAGTTCCTTGTGGCATTATGGATCAGTTCATTTCAGTTATGGGTAAAAAAGATCATGCGCTTCTTATAGACTGTAGGTACGTAACCGTTTTCATAAGTAGATAAATACAACTCCTTGCAGTTACAAAAATAAGGTGTTATCAGTTATAGAAGTAAATGGCCTCTATGAAGTGGCATGTAAACATGTACTTATTTATTATGCAATCTGATAACCTCGTTTGTAAAAACATGTAAA
Source organism: Limonius californicus (assembly GCA_014611495.1). Taxonomy (NCBI): domain Eukaryota; kingdom Metazoa; phylum Arthropoda; class Insecta; order Coleoptera; family Elateridae; genus Limonius; species Limonius californicus. The sequence goes on along the minus strand of JABXWE010023618.1, from coordinate 4,446 downwards.
AATTCAAAATATAACTGGGAAACATCTTCATAAATGGCAGAATTCCATAAAACTGAGAGGAAATTGATCTCAAACCTGTTGGCAACACCATCAAATTCCTATTTAAATTGTTTGGGATCAGTAAGAATATAAACTTGTGAAAGCTTGTTTTATATGACAGTTGCTTTATTAAATATTTAAATAGATTTAGATCCATATGGATATCTTGCCAATTGCGTTTCAAAATTTTACAGAATACCCTCACTGTTCCTAAAATCAATCTGTTGTGTTAAACAAAGAGTATGCTGATGCAAGAGTTCAAAGTGTTTAACACATCAACAGTGCAGTAAATTTTCCATGATGAATTTAGTATTTATACTGATATTCTTATACATGTGGCCTTCTGATAGTGACTTGGGCTATTTATAATAACAAAATAATACTACTGGTATGAATGAATTTTATTTAGCAAATTTGTAGGACTCGGAATAATAACATTAGAGATAAGATGCACCATATTTTTCCCATTTTTGAATTTAAATATATAACTTGGGAGTTTGCTGATTTTTTATTTTACTTCCGCTGATCTATTTAAAATGAAAGGTAAACACCTACAATGCAATTCCATAGACCATCACTGTATTTCGTGATAATTTATTATTTTTAGGAAAAACACAATCTAAGGCTAGTATGGCACGACGTAGAATTTTATATAAAGTTTATTAACAAAATTTTGTATTTAATACTGAAAAACATGTATGACACGAACCCGAATTTTATGAGAAATTCTATCTGTGCGCATGCCCATATAGGTCAAAATTACGTAGACATCTGTGAGAAAACTGTCAAAATAATCTTGTAACTGTGGAGAAGGTAGAAATCTATTAAGGTTTCATAATATTCGCAGCGCTTCTGTTTACTTATTTTACATGAACAGCAATTAATTAAGAGATTAGAGAAAGTGCGGTTAGCGTCGGCGCGGCGGCGTAAACACATGGTAATAAAAAAAAACTTATAATTTAAACTTTATAATCAAATGATTTAAGATTACTGATTACATTAAAATTCCTCTATAGAGCCCAATCAAATAAACCAAAACTGGGAAGGCCTTGTTGAGAAATCTTATGATATCAAAGTATATTAAAATTTTAATTTAACTTTCATGTGATAATGATGGTGATACAACAGATAAATCAAGTCATATTATTTCTCCAAGGAACAAAATCCATATTCATGAACAGACGAAAATGTTTATTCCTGTGCGCATACGTAGTTGAGTATTATAATTTCATATACGCTAAGACCCCGTTTAACGCTACCAGTTAACAGTGATTCCATATACCGCGGCTTTTTCTAAACGCTAAAAAAGCGCTAAATATTCCATTGTGCCATATAAACCTGTCCTACTCGAAGCCTAGAAGAGCGCAGTATTTCTCTTATATTGTATATAATACGATTATTCCCGAATCCAAACTAATCATCGAAATATGAAGATTCGACGTGGCTTTGTAATTCCCCGAAATTTTAAATTTATCTTTTCTGTCCCGTGCATTTGTTTTCCTCGTACATTGTGTAACGTCACCCACGAAAGATAGAAGTCTGTGATCAGCTGATCGCATTTACGTATTTTTATTAATAAAATTTAAGTGCACACAGGGGGAGCAGAGTGAAAGTAAAAGACTGTACTGCTGAACAATGAGTGCAAGTAAGAGCTTGTCTTTCTGGCGGTGGCTCTCTCATTTCTGTTAGTTATATTTTACAGGTTAATCTAAAAATAATGTAAAACTTGTTCATTGTTGGTAACGTGTTCCCCTATCCCTATTTCTTCTTCTTTTTTCTGTAACTCCAAAAGGAGCATAGGGCACTTGAATGATGTTTCAACATCATAGGTAGGATACGGATGCCAGGGTTGCTAGTCCTGCGAAATCCTATTTCCGATGTGTTAAATTGACCCCGTTTAATGCTGTTTCGTTTAGCGATTTGTTGTCCAGGAACGTATTCTGAGCGTTAAACGGGGTCTTACTGTACATTTATATAAAACATTATTATTATCTACGCTTACAACTTAGGCCTTTAGGCCCTTAGCGTTTATTTAGGATCTTTTCCCATTCCTTTCGGTTCATAACTTTCTGTTTCCAATCTTTTATTTCAATTTCCTTTAGATCTTCCATTATTGCCTCTTCCCATGTCTTCCTCGCTTCTTCACTCCCTCAGCCATCTTCCACGCGATGTTTTTTTCCATCTTCATATTTCCCATCCTTTTTAAATGTCCCAACCATTGTAATCTGCGTATTTTTACGTTTTCTGTTATTGGTGTTTCTTTATATATTTCGTATAGTTCAGCATTTGGTCTGCTTTCCCATCCCTCTTCCGTCTTTTTACCACCTAGTATTCGCCTTAGTATTCGTCTCTCCCACACTTCTATTTTATATTGGTCACTTTTCTTTAGTACCTATGTTTCGCTCCCGTAAAGCATAGAGGGTTTTATTACTGTGTTATATATTCGCACTTTATATTTTACAGAGATGTTTTTTGATTTTAATAAATTAGTCAAGGCACCTACACGTTTGTTGCTCCTCGCCATTCTTCTTTCTATCTCTGTGGATACTTGGCACTTATTATTTAATAAAACACCTAAGTATACAAACTCTTTCACACTATTAAATTTTAGCTCTTCTCCTTGGTTTGTTTGGATTCTTAGGTCTGGCTGTTTTCGGTCTTCTTGTGTCTATTTTCATAATTTTTGTTTTCCCTTGATTTATCACGAGGCCGTATTCGTTTGCTGCTTGTATTAGTCTTATAGTAATTTGTTTTAAATGTTTTCACTTCTTGTTAGAAGGGCTACGTCATCGGTATACGCAATGCATTGGTGCGAATTTGTATATATGGTACCTTCTCGTTTTATTTTTGCTTCTCGAATGATTTTCTGTAGGGCTAGATTGAATAGCAGTGACGAGAGTGGGTCGCCCTGTCTTAATCCCGATTTTACGTCGAACTCTTCCGATAGGCTGTTCCTCGCTTTTGCTTGGTTGTTAGTCGCTTTCATAGTAATCCTGACTACATTTGTTAATTTCTTTGGTATCTCCAAGTCTGTCATAGCTTTATATAGTTTGTTTCTATTTATGCTGTCATACGCCGTCTTGAAATCTATGAATAGGATGAGCAGTGGAATTTTGTGTTCATAGCAACTTTGTGTTATTTGCTTTAATAGGAATATTTGGTCCGTGGTACTTCTACCTTTCCTAAAGCCTCCCTGATACTCCCTCAGCTCCTTTATACGTACGGTTTGAGTCTTCGTTTTATAAGTGTCGATATTACTTTGTATACCGTATCTAGCAGAGGGATGCCTCTGTAGTTGCTGCATATCGACCCATCTCCTTTCTTAAAGATTGGGAGAATTAGGGCTTTATTCCGCTCCGACGGCATTTGTTCCTCTTGCCATACTTCCCTGATTATACTGCGTATCTTTTGTGTTAGCGCTCTTCCTCCTTTTTTTATATTTTCTGCTGTTATGCCATTGTGCCCAGGGCTCTTGCCATTTCGCATAGCTTGGATTACTTCTTCTACTTCTTTTATTGATGGTGGAGTACTCTCTTCAGATTCTTCCGTGCTTCTGCTTGTTATTTCCTCTTCTACTCCATTATCTCTGTCTTCCTGCGTTTGGTTTAGTATTTCGGAAAAGGGTTGGCTCCATATTTTTAGTTGTTCTTCTTCCTCTCCTACGAGGTTTCCTTCTTTGTTTTTGTAAAATACCGGGCTCGTTTTATGTTCTCCGTTTTCCTCTCTTATGTGCTTGTATGCCTTCCTCATTTCGTTGTTTTTAAAGTTGTCTTCTATTATTTTTAACCGATTCTTCTTATCCGCCCTTTTCGCGTTTCTACATGTTCGTTTTGTTTTCCTTCTCTGTTTTTGGTATGTTCTGTGGTACGTCAATTTGTCTTCTTCCGTTTAGGCTCGTAGCACTTTTAATCTCAGCTCTTTTCTTTTGTTTATTTCTTCTTTACATTCCTCATTTAACCACATTTTCCTTTTTTCTTTCTTCATCTTGGGGATGCTCTCGGTTGTTGTTGCTTTTATTATTGTAACGTTACGGACCCTTGTGTTGTGTTTATCTTTTATTCGTCGTGACTCGTCGTGCTTCGTCGTGATCGTCTTAGGTTCGGATCTAGAGTAGTTGAGCTAAATACGTGAAATAAAACACCAGAGAGGTTTAATACCTTTATTAACGTCAATATTAACTGCAGACAGTGCAATTTAACTACCTCCGATATTCACCTGTTCAGGCTAGGAAACTGCAGGAAACCTTAGCCGAGGTAGTGCGACGTGATCTCAAGTATGAAGATATTTAGATTTCTGAAAGTGCACCCAAGTCACCTCAGCGCAAATTGCAGGTGTAAATTAAGAATTAGAATACTAAATTGCTGCCAGGTGATCCCAGCGCAGCCTAGGTGTAAAATAAGAATTAGA